>WURT03450718.1:7717-42655 GCA_009936505.3 Holothuria glaberrima
TTTATTCCGTGCCATTTTGACGTTTATAACATTGTTTTTTGTTGTCTGTAGTCTGTGAAACATACCAAAAACGACCCAGCCACCTAGGGCTACTTCTTCAACGGTAGCTCCCGATGAATCATTACTACACTGTAAAAAACTAGCACTTGATGTTGAATCCCATATAAGTTGTCCTTGCTCCTTATCCCAAATATCTGAAGTTGGCTACTCCCTGTTAGGTGTTAGGGGGTACTCACTGTTGTTGCACCGCCCCTCGTTACAGTGACACCCTACACTGATGCGTTCGGAAACTCACTCTGTACACCATTGAATATAATTTCTATAAACTAAGATTTGTGAATAAATTTGCGGATCGAAGGGACCAACGGGATTCTTACCCTTAATTGGAAACTCACTGGAAGTATTATGCAAGTTGAATGCAAGCTTCTTTGTTTTCGGGTCAGGATGCTCTACTACTGACGAATCAAATATTTTCTTATAAGGGACACTTTTTGCGTATGTTATGTTCGGAAAGATGTAAAGACGACTTATGTACGCTAAGGGGTAAATTAACGATTTGTATACCGAGTCGTGCTCTTTGCGTATATGGTAATTTCATTTCATATCAAATAAAATCTTCTTGACGCAATAGTGAATCTTTATATCTTTACTGCTTTTTCATCTTCGCGAAATTCTCATTCAAGATTTACCAAGAATTTTGAACTTATTTCCCTGCAAGCCCCGTACTCTTCTTATGCGATAAATTTATGTCTCAGTCCCGATGCCACTTTGCACCCAGGATGTTTCCATGTTTCCACCCGATTCACAGCTCACACTTTCCAACAATCAGTTGCGCACACGGTAACGTATACCACATGATCCACACAAACATGTTTACCATAAGTTTATTTCAACAAGTAGTACGACCTATTTGATATCATTGTGCATTACATGAACTTGAAACAAATTCTGCGAACGAAAAGTTATGAAAAAATCTTAACCGATCTTAATAGTTAACTAACCATAGCTATGCCATCTGTGTTGTGATAAGTAAATAGTTTTTTTTTTCAGTTCCCCTTTCACTTGATGAGCTTCATATGTTTACAAGTAATACAAGAGGTTATGCAGATCTCATCTCCTCCAACTGCAGTTTGAAGTCCTTCAAACAAACGGTTTAGGAGGAATTTGGGCAAACCTTTTCGCAAATATGACATTTGAGCTACCTTTTAACCTGAAAACCCATCCTAAGCATAAAAATTTACTGCACACCTTTTTCGGAAAATTTGAGCAAATTTGACTATTTACCACAGATACTTCGACATTGAACCCCACCTGTAGCAACCAAGAAGCCTATTAATTGTTATCTCATCAGTCTTATTATATCATGTGGTTTTATTACTTTTTCTAAAATGCTGATGGGGAAAGTATGATCAAAATATTTTTTTATCAAATTTGAACCTCGACCTCTGACTGTTAACCTATGATGTCATCAATTGCACATGCACAAGTTTTCTGGTCAGGTACCTATCCGTCAAGCTTAAACTTGATCGGACGTACGGTTTAGGAGGAGTTCATGACATACTTTTTTGAAAATTTTAGGCAAATTTGACATGTAAACTACATTGTGACCTTTAACCCCACCTCTAGCAACCAAAAAGCACTATGAAGTTAAAATTTATCTCATCAGTCCTAACCTATCATGTGATTTTCTTGTTTTTTTTTTCAACACAATGACTGGCAAGTAAAACGAAAGCTCTATTTTGACCTTTTGAAATCTGATCTTTGACCTATATTTCGAACTTTGATCCCAAAAGCATTCTATTAGCTCTGTTTAAAAATTATGTTATCACTTTTAACATATCATGTGGTTTTGTTACCTTTACTAACAATTGTTTAGGCAAATAATGGCAAAAACTCTGACGTTGAGTAAATTATACCTTTGACCTCTGAAGTCATCAATACTGTGCCCTGCGCATGCACGATCGTTCATGGTCAGGTTACCCATCAATTTTGAACTTCATCAGACTTGGTGTTTAAGAGGAGTTCGCCGTACACGTGTGCGCAAAATTTGACAAATTTGACCTTTGACCTTCGTTTTGACCTTTGATCACACCCTTAGCAATCAACAAGCACTAAAAGTAACGTATCATTCCTATCATATCACATTCTATATTACTCTTTGTAACACACTGCTGGGCAAGTAATGGCGAAAACCCCGCTTTTTAGCAAATTTGATCTGTGGCCTCTGACCATTGACCTTTTACGTCATCAATCACGCATGCTCAAGTTTTTATGGTGAAGTTTGAACTTTATCTCATCAACAACACACGCACTAATCTTCGTATATACCTGGATCGATCCTTCCCCCAAGATTCGAATTTTTTTCAAGATTACGTTATTTTAAAGTACAAACGTCTTCAAAAATGATTAAACAATATTGCCACGTAAGAACAAACAGCTATTATTATGTCATGACAAAAACGTTGTAAAGCTTGTATATTTTTAATTTGATAGTTCTTTGATTGTTGCCTTTCCATGCCCATTGGCTGGCGCACTACCGGCACCCATCTCTTGCACATAAGGCACGCATGTATAAACGCACGTTACGAACCTACCTGCTTCAACTATGGGCAGGTTGTACAGTTAATGCACAGTGAATCGGTCGATTAATTGGTCACGTGCTCTACAGGGTCTTGTAAATTTCTCCACAGTTATAGTTTTTTGCGTTGCCTTCATACAGAATTGGGATTGCAGCTTTCGGTAGTAAGCGATATACAACGGTTCAGTCTAGGGTACTTCCAACCAATGGCATTAAGTTTGAATGAAATCGGCTGCTTTGTTTAGGGTTAACAAAATGACATTGGACACACATACACTCAGACACGTTTTGACCCATCCCTCAGTCATGGACTTTCGGTCACCTTAGGGTACCCCACCTTGAGTAAGCCCTGAGACTATAAACTTTGGAACATTAACTGTTACCATGGCAACCGTTGCTATTTATTTCCGTGAATAGCTCAACTGGTAAAGGGATAACAATATCTCATCTACTTCCTTACATAAAAATTGAACTATATGTAGGCCTATTCATGACTGTACTAAACGAATTCTTGTCTAAGACTTAAATGGAGAGAGCAGTCGCCCAAGTTCATTTTCAAAAAAACTACTTAGGCCTACACAAGTCTCCTCTTAATTAGTATTTTCCATAATGTTTCTGTAGAAAAACATTGAATATTGAAGGTAAGCCAAGGAGATTACAAATTACATAACAAATTAGTGACAAAAATATCGTCATATGATTGATATAGAGTCATTCCTTAATTAGGATGACGGGGTACACTAATACCAATTGGGAGACTATATTTTCCCTTTAAGGTTAATGTCTCATAGGTAATAAGTCAATTTGGTTTGTTGGAAGAGTGATATGTTCTTTATTGGGTTTACTCTAAAAAATATTGCCCTCTATCTGTCGATAAAATGTTTAATACTTATATAACAAGAGTCAGAAAAACTTTCAGAAGACAATAATTTTTTGGTAATTACTCTTATATTTCATACTATAATACTCAAAGTACCATTATATTCAAATTTATTTCTTTCAATCTGGGTAATGATAGTAGCGAAAGTAAAAGCAGGGACTTGTTATTCGGAAGGAGATACATCGCTTTGAAATGAGATTTGCACAGCCAAAGTCACACAGATGCCTGTCCCTTGTATCTTTCTTGTCATTTCATTAAAACTTACGCTGTATAATGTATTGCCGTCTGCTACATCTACAGTGAGACTGGTGGTTTGTCGCGTCTGCCATAGCATTGCCAGTCTCTGGAAAATCAAAAGATATTGCATCTTTGGACGGCCAGTGACGCGGATTAGAGCAAACCAGCAAGGGTAATGTGAAAATGTGAACACGATTCTTTACCTGGTCATTTCACGAAAAATCCTGAAAGTTTTTGAATTATTTTGAAGAAAATTAGACTTCCGCTTTTGCAGCTCGATTCCATGACATTTGTTTATTGGCAATGGGCAGAACCTATTGACTTATTTCAATAAAACAGTCTTTTCGCGTTTATGGTTCCTGTCCGTTAATTGGTGGCGGCCTAAGCCTACTCTTCAAAGCATTGTTCTGACTAAGCCACTTGTGATAGGATTACTAGAACTGAGTGATATTGCGAACACAGTGATATCAAACTGAAGCTAATGAATAAAGGAAAGAAATGACCATCAGACGAATAAGTAGCTTATCATTAGTGGTTCTTTGGGGGTACTACCATACATTAAAATTACCGTTAAACCTCCTTCAAACAATAACTACCTGGTAAAAGCAGGGAGCCGTGAGGGATGGAGAAACATCGACCAAATCTGTCAGACAATATGAAATTGAGAGTGGTTTAATCTTTTTCAGGTACCAAAATTTGATTGACAAGTCTCTTTCTTCATATTGTTTAACCACTGTTGACTTTCATTCTTAATGACGATCCCTTGCCTTTCAAAACCTAGTAATCCTTAAACAATGACTATTGTCAAGGTAATGCTTTGAAGATATTTGCGCAGCCGACAAATGTGAAACGTTTTCAACGTTTTATATAAAAACGACTGTTTAGGCACACTTAAGTTGTACAATACCATTATTATTCTAATTTATTCATTAGGTAAGGAATATGTCCTTTTGGTGAACTATTCGGAGTCTACATTTTGATAATGACATTTCAAACGGTTCCGGATTACTCCTGAAATAGTGAAACAAATATCTATGTTCAAAATGTAACATGGAGATACATTGCACTCTTTTAAACGGTGGGACCTGGCGGCACAAGGTGGAATAAATTTAACTTTCCTTGACGACTGGCAATGTTATACCAATGGGAGAAATGATCATATGACCTCTCTCAGATGCAGCAGACGACAAGTCATATTGTCTCTACTGCCTAAACTCTCTAAGATTTAGAAGAATTTCGGGAACTAGACAATGCGAAGCTTAAGTGTCGGCAAAACACCCAGTTTCAAAAGACGAACAAGCGTTGTTTCTCCATCTCTCACAGCTCCCTAGTAAAAGCATCCTTGAAAGTTAGCATCAACCGTGTTTCTGTAATGGTAGCTGAGGTTTTCCATATACATCTCTAGACTCCTAATTACAGGCTACGAAAAGGTAAATACATCTGAACTTGAGCTATGCCTTAAACCGAACAAAGGAAATAACCAACTTGTAACAATAATAAGTGTCAATTGCAGTACTCGATAAACATTATATATTATGCAACAAAATTGTATAAAACACATCAGAAAATTCCAATAACGGTGTATCTTAGAAAATAAATTGATTAATTAATACATGAACCACGTGAACTTTTAAGAAAGAGAACTTGTAACGCTGAACGTTTGAATACAATATCATATATATATATATATCAAAGATTTCAGTACACAGTATTTACATATTTCTTAAATTCCTGATTGATTTTCTTTTTAAATGCACCCTGATTGTTTTTTTTTAAATGCACTCATATTGCAGTCACTTCCTTTAGAAAGGGACAAGAATTTCGATTGAAAGAAAAAGTATGCTACACAGTATACAACCGACATTTCATCTTTAGGCAATCCACTAATTCAATGAAATTAATAACTCATGGAAATTATACTCTAAAACACTTAGGTCACGAGGAAGAAGGCTAATCAAAGTGAGTGAATACTCTAGTGATTAATAGAAAATCTACCACATTCTTGCCATCTGCAGCCTCATCACAAACTGGTCGAAACAATTTTAAAACATTGGTGCATCATTATGGTGGAACATTTTATATTCAAATAACAACATAATGCTCCAATTTTACTCTTATGCTTATTTCATTTAACGTCCCTAACATTAGTATCTTTTGGCGCTTTTATTATGTCTTTCCTATTTAAAATAAACATGCGGTGAATAAGACTCAATATTTAACGAATATCTTACAAATGAGGGGTGACTTAGATACACTGTATGCAACTCTAAACCAAGTTGTCAATAATCTATGTAGAAGTTTACCTTTAATGACATTTATGTAACCATCTTAGAAAAATCATGTTATTTTGTGATCGCTTAACATATAATTGTAATATGAGGTGAAATATTTAAGAAAGAATCGAATCTGCAAGATTAAACCATTAATGAAACTCATGTTCATGCATGATGATCAATTTGTACTACCACAACGAGTAGGCTCGTTTTTAACTTAGAAAATTATGTGCATGTACTTTGTATAATTGTAAATTTACAGACATTTTTCACTATTTTGAATACAACCGTGCTTCTTAGTAATGTCTTAGAATTGTTCGAAATCTTTGTGGATAAGTCTAGAAGTTTTACGATTCCATACTTAGATTATTTTTTTTTTTCAGTTTCAAATCCTCAGAAATTACAGTAATTAACGAAATACTCTAGTATCTTCAGATTTCAGTGAATTAAAAAATGTTGGATTTCCTTAGTATTCCAGCAAAAAATGATGTACAAAAACTTCTGTATTTAGTAAAGGATTCCTTGCACAATCACAATCATTCAAAACTAGATCATATTTAAACTACCGTAGAAAAAATTCTGCGTAACTCATTCTTAATAGTAATACAGTAAATATGATCAAAAATGTTTTTTGGATTTTTAAGGAGTCTGCCAATTTTAAGGAACTGAGTTCAAAGTGAGACAATTCAGGACAGACGAAGAATGACACGACGAAAGTCACAAAGTCTCTTTCGTTGAAGAAGTTGGGTAAAATATTGTATCGAAATCTTTTCCACTTTGACACGTGAGGTAAAAAAAAAAGGAATTATACCTGCTGAGGATTATTTCCCTGATGAATTTGTAGGTAAGCATGTTCTGGTTCTATGGGAACAGGGTTGATTCGACAATATTGATCTATTGGATCCTCTGGGTTGCCAGAATAGGATTTGCCGATTCGGGATGAATACTGACAAGAAGAAAGAAAGGAAAATTAAATAAAGTATTTGTAAACAGTAGCGTAGCAAAAGGGAGGGACAGGACACACCCCCACGTCTTCAGGGGGATGGAGGTACATTCACTGATTTTATCGGTACATTTGCAGGTATTAAAGGTGGACTTAAGGTCATATCTCTGAGGTTTATTACATGTGTATCAAATCAGACTCCCATGTTTTGGTCATTTTGACGCACTCAAACCTTTAAACATTGTTTCCCTTCTTTTTCGAATTTGGTTACATTGCATCCACTATTTCATACATGTCCTTTGCAAACTTATTTTGATTGCCAAAAGTGGATCTTAAAGTGTCTAATTTCAAAAGTTTCTCCGGAAAGACCCCCCAGACCCATGGGCAAGGTGTCGCGCTTTCGGCCGGCTGGAAAACTCAGGCTTTTCTCGTACGGAGTGCACAGCTCTTTTTTTTTTTTTTTTTTTTTTTTTTTTTGTAAAACCCTGAATGTGTTGAACTTCCTATGCACGTTGCTTTATGGGTTAAATTCTGTGTGAGTATGAAGGGGCTTTATTTGGCGTTTTCGGTACATTTGCAATGTTTCTATCGGTGCAATTCGCTTCTTCTGCCTTATGCCTACTCACTTATGTCACACCATCTACACTTCTGTGGATTAAAATTAAACACAAAATTTCCAGTACAACCTTGTGGCATAGACCAAGTATACCCCTAGAGAGTACACAACGTTTATGTTTTGTTGTGTGTATTGCTCCTTAATCTGCTAAAGTTGGCAGGCGCGTAGCCAAGTAGGACCAAGAAGAAGGGGGGGAGCCCCATTGTTTTTTTTTCGCCCGTCTAGAGAAGTTTCAAGTTGTCATTTACTTAATATCTTTTTACACATTTGGCAGCCCTGAAAAAAGTTCGTCCTCTAGAAGCCATTTGGCCCCCGTCAGTACCTTGGCTGGCTACGGGGCTCAATGTTGGTCTTTTCTTCACGAAAAAACAGCAACGGGGACAAAAGGCCAAAAGGCTAGATTACAGAAGATCACGCTGTACTGAGAAAAGCAACTTATCCTAGCCTATAACTGTCTAGTACTTCCATGATATGATGTTAATGCAAGGCTTTATGTCTAAAGTCTAGTTTGCTGAAACGGGTTGTGTATAAGCATTTATATAAGATCATTCATTATAATTATACCGAGTCACAAAGGAAATATTTTTACAGTTGTATGTCTGCTTTTAAAGCTGGTTTAAAAGAATATGGGGTAACCGAGGGCGTAGGAAACGGGGAGCTAGGTGGCTTTTCAAACGCAGAATTTGTGGGGCGGAAGTATTCTTCAGCCCCCCTCCCATTTTCCAAGGACGAAAACGCCTTATTTGTCGCATCTGTAAGAAATGTCAAATATTTGCAGTAGTTAACCTTAAAATTTGTCCACAATGATGCACCAAATTGCATCTAAGGACCCTCAAAAATCCAAAACTTTCCCAAACGGAACCCTTATTTGTCTCTTCTGTAAGAAATGTCAAAACTTTGCAGAAATTTACCGTCTCATTTGTCCAAAATGATACACCAAATTGCATCTTAGGACTCTGAAATATAAAAAAATTTTCAAAGGGAACCCTTATGTGTCTCTTCTGTTAGAAATGTCAAATATTTGCAATAATCTACCTTAAAATTTGTCCAAAATGATGCACCAAATTGCATCTAAGGATCCTCAAGTATCCAAAAATTTTTCAAAGGGGAAGACACTCCCCCCTAGACCCCTCCCCAGGACGGTGATCCGAAACAAAGTTCAGCCCCCAGTCTCTAACAGCTTTCTACGCCCTTGGAGGTAATACAATGTGGAAGCCATGTTGGAGCTCGCTATCTCGTTGCAGAGTTATCGCCCATTCATAGAGTAATATGTAAGTGAAAAAAATCCAGACCAAAGATCGATTAGAGTTCAGTATGAAAATTGTAGAGACAATACTTACATACCAAGAACAAGATTCTACTAATTAAATGGTAAGAAGAGTTCGTAAGGTATGTATTTAGCTAAAACCCTATATCCCTTAAAGAATGTCACATCTCGTTCTATGTATCCTGATTTATCTGAGCAAGTTAAGTTTATATCTGGTCAGATACAACACATAAAATTCTCTCACTGTTAATTTATTTTTTGTTGAGACGAAGTCACATAGTAATATGTAGCTACCACTTCTGAGGAAGTAGCTTCGTGATATTGCTTGGCACAGTTTCTTTAAAAACTACTTTTTCCAAAGTCCCCTCGTCTCTTTGGCGAAAAGCAGAAGCGCGAAAACCAAATGTTTACTCCCGAAGGAGTCCTGCGCCCTAAAGAAGCTACTTACCCAAGGAACAACTGAACATAACCAATGTCAAAACCTTCAGACCTCTACATCATGGGTCTGCCATACGTGGTGCCGTTCTAGACTGGCTGTTAACAACAATTTCTTTAAAGCTTAGGGAGTATAGCCTACCTATATTTGGCACGGCCGTACTGCCGTAAAGGGCAACGCAGCAGTGTACAAGCTGCTAACAAATACTGAACTAAAGTTTTATCGAGGCAGATATTCTTGGATTTATGGATTTTCGATCAGTTATCTTAATGTCGACCAATAACATTAGATTGAAGTTCTATAATCTTGAATCGTATCCTTTTGTACTAAACATATCTGAAAAGGGTAGGTAATCTTCGATCAACAGACGATGATTCAGGTTTATCAAGACATTTTTGTTATCTTGGAAAATTAGTTGATAGTCCAAGAAATTTCGATGTGGGCTTTCATGGGCTTGTGACTTTCCTATTTAAAGATTATGAAATAGATAGAGTAGGTGAAAAATGTAGAGTTGTCAGTAATTAATCTTGATTTATCGCTTTTATTCCGTTGTAATAATCCAAGAATATCTATTCAATACACCTGATTTACTATGGTTTATGGTAATGATTCAGAATTTCTGGTTATCATCTAGGATACTCTGTTGGATTATCGATGGCATTTATCGCTGATAATCTTGGTTTATCGTAACAACTAGACATACGGTTGGCTGCAGCAGTAAAGTTAAGAATGTGCGCATGCTTGTACAGGTATGTACCAACCACAGGGCAGGATAGTTGTCTTTACGTCTCTTATAGCAAACGTTGATGCCCATACCATACATGCAGCTACCAATTGAGTGCATTTAGTACCTTATAAGACGTGCCGAACGTGTTAACGTACAGCACATACACGTAGTATATTGTTAAAACACTAAGTGCAATACTACCATGACACGTGATAAGGACAAATATGGCTCTGTGGGCGAACCATAGAAGTTAGAGTAGGGGAGAACGCTGACACAATGATAGCGTACATCGTTGATTGTTTAACCTGTGAAGTCACAAAAATTGTAAGTGCGGTCCAGCTGTGCAAGGGCAAGAAGTTCATTAATTGGCTTGTTTCCGTAAGTGCCGTGTATATCTTGCTTCAGAAGTTGCACATCTCTTTATCCATTTTTCAAAAGATTAGGAATAATTTTCACAACAGAGGGAAGTCATGGTGCCTTTATTATTTTGTCTCATACTCCATACTATAAATAATAGAAAGGTTTTGACTACCAAAATTTAACTGGATTCAAAACAAAAGTTTACTGTATTCAAAACATCCAATTTTTTCCTTACATTCAGTGCTATTTGATTGATTTTGATGTCCACAATACTTTGTATATTTTCAAGAGTTCCCATGACTTAGCTTCACATACCCTCCCACTAAAAAGTGAAAAAGAACAGTTTACTTGGAATTGATATGCCCGGTGGTGTCACTAATTTTGCTGAGTATTTTTAGACAGGCGTTGTCCACCCTGTAGTAGGGTATTGATTTGCAGGGAAGGGATGCAAGATGAAAAAGTTTAAAACTCACCATAGCCACCGATTCTGGTTTTACTGCCGTGGGATGTTTA
Organism: Holothuria glaberrima; assembly: GCA_009936505.3. Classification (NCBI taxonomy): domain Eukaryota; kingdom Metazoa; phylum Echinodermata; class Holothuroidea; order Aspidochirotida; family Holothuriidae; genus Holothuria; species Holothuria glaberrima. Next base: position 18,548 of record WURT03450718.1, read on the forward strand.
TTTTCCTTAGCAACATGCCTCTTCTTGAAGCGATAGAATAAAGTACCAAAGAGGCAGATTACTGCAATTACAATCAAAAGTCCAACTGCATTAAGTACGATCTGGGCTACATTTGGCACCGGAACAGTCGTTACTGCTAAAGAAAAGAAAAGAGAATCAACACAGTTACACATTTATTTAGTTACATTGTGGTTATGATGTGTACAAACTTTAAAAATTTATCCATAAGTATTTTACGGAAAAATTGTTTGCAATGACAAGAAAACCAGTGGAGACATAATATCATCAAGCAGACAAAGCACATAGTGTTTACATTTCCCTACCACCGATGCAATGATCTTCCGTTCCCTTTTCTGAGAGAATTTGCAATAGGTGGTTTACCCACACATGGTCAATGAAAAAGACTTATCCAGTTCTGCAAGAAAGGTGACACTTGATCATAGCTCAGTCAACGTAAGTTTAATAAGCCATGAAAGACCTACATGATGGTGACACTCATTGACTGACATGTAACAGGCAAACACGGGCAATGCACATATTAACTTTGAACAGCTAAAAGATGAATGATATGTAGACTCGGCCAGCCCATGCGTAAAATTAATGGATTGAACAATAACAGGAGTACAACGAATTCTGAACTCGGCAATGTCCAATATGTTACTCCTGTTAAACTTTTGATGCAAAGAAGTAAGGGCAGGGGTGCAGATCGAGTTTCAAAACAGGGGGGAAAAACTTGTTGTTTGTTGATTTGTTTCATCGCTGTGATGGTGTATTTATAAAGTAATCGCAACCACTAACGGTTCTTGAACTGTACACGTAGGCATACAAGGGGCGTCAGGGACGGCAGCCCCCTAAAGCAAAAAGAAAGTCGCTTTGAGCCAACTAGCACTTTCATATTCAGGGCATATTTATGAGCATCAGATTCAGTCACTCACCTCCTAGCCGATGAAATATTGAACAGCCTTTAACTCATTCAGTCTCTAGAATATGTCAAAACTTTGGCAGGATTTACCTTATCATCTCAAACATTGCACCAAAATGCATCTGAAGTTCCTCAAATATTCCAAATTTTCCAAGGAGGCCGACTTCCCCTCCCCCTTAGACCCCTCTCCTCCCCTGACCGAAACAATGTTCATAGCTCCCTTAACCTATGCAGTTATTTTCTGTGATCCCATGCAGAAACGTAGAACGATAGTAGCAATTAGTGTACTACACGAGGATTGAAAACGTTTTTGAGAAACACAATGCGTCAAGGTACTTTAGGATGAGCAACATCGCCTGAATCAATATTAAATCTCATATGAAAAACAAATACTTGGAAACGACATTGATAAAGTTATTGACACATTGGCGTACTTGGGGCATGGCCATTAGGCCATTCCCCACCCCATCCCCTCACTGATGCCGATTATTTAAGTGTACCTTAAACACTTAAATTTTGTAGCACAATGCATATTTTGCATCCGATTGCATGTAAGGACTTCTAATTTTTCAAAAGTTTTCAAAGGGGAGGGGAACACTACCTTCCGTTAGTCCTCTTCCCCAGGCCAGTAATCACACAACATACTGCATGGCCCCCTGTGAGATAAATTCTGGCAACGTTACTGGTTATTATCATTATTGTAAGGATTTCCCCAAAATTTATAACCAAAATGGAAGGGAAACATAACACGGCAAGCGATTGAAATGAAAATTGCATGCCATCATTGCAATGTAAACCCCGATGTATGTCTATATAATATGTACATTTACATGTTGAACGCACACGGAGCGCGAAATATTTTTAGTTTCGTTTTTCGGGCAAGACGTTACAGCGAAAAGTGGGGGGGAATTTGTGTTACGTCCCCCTATCAAAAGTGGAGTAGACATGCCCCCCTGCCCCTCAGGATCGACGCCCGTGAGTGAGGATGATGGACCCACAGTGTGTCTGGTTCACTACGCATTTACATCCCATTCAAGCCCTAACCACTTGACAAATTGGAGTATACGTAATGCAGTGGGGGCATTCAATACCCCAGTGAGCAGTTGAGTAGACGTTCTGAAGGTTCAACTTAATCACTTGCTGTTATAGTCACGTGATCCATGATGCTTCCCCTTTGATCCGGTGGATTCTTTTCATATAAAATGCGACAAGGAGTCAGTCGGTTCCGTATGGAATAGCATATGAGAGTCCCGTTTTACGGCTTTGATTTTATGAAAGGTTTGGGAAGAAGTTATGCAAAAACAGCTCTCCAAATAGAGGTAGAAATTCCATTTCAAAAATTAAACTTTTCTGCAGCTCCTTGTGTCATCATGAGCATCAGGTCCTAACATGTCAAAAGCCAGCTACAAGTGAGTATCATCTACATACATCTAAATATCAGAGTTATGATTTCTGCAGATTTAAGCAATACGGTCAGAGTGAATAGTGAACAACTTTGATCAGAACACAGATCTTGTAAGAACAGCATATGACAAATGAGATGGTTGTGATGAAACCCCAACCCCATTGCCAGTAACACCTTTGCTCTATACAGTAAGGTAGGAGTGTATCTACTGGAGTGCGATGTCTTTCACAACAAGATTAGGCGATGTTCAATGATCGTGTGATAAATGGTGTCAGATAACAATTCTAGAAGTACCAAGTACACACTTTTGCAATAATCCATAGCCCAGAGAATATAATCTATCACCCAAGTAAAGACAGTTTCGGTTCCATGGTTCACTCTGTAAGCCAATTATGATGGTTCATAAAGTGAACTAGTGACCATGTGTGTTCATAGCCTCTTGAGATAATCAGCTCCAGAGTTTTGTAAACGAATATCAGATTTGAAGCAGGACGTTTTTAGCAGTTCAGTTTGTGGTGTTGACTTCTTTAGAAGGGGATGAGCACAATCAGACTTCAGTGACTTCATTGACCCTTGGAATTTTCTCTCAACCATTGACATGTCACATCCTCGTGTTTACTATGGCAGAAGAGGATCTTCTTACAGGACAAGTTCTGCACATAAACTATTACATTTATGGTAGATAACTCCGTCCCTTGTTTATATTTTATAACTTCTTCGTTTGTGTGTTAGACCCAACCAGGCTAGTAGACGAGGGGCCTCCTCACCCCCTTAAAAAGACTCGTCCCTAGAAAACTGAACATTACTATTTCAATTAGGTTAACATACTTGGCCTCCTGAACATATTTTGATCCCTGGAAGCTATCTTGCCCCTCCCCCCCCCCCCTTGGCACCTTGCCTCGGTAGGAACCTACCTCCATTGTGCTTGGGGCTCAGCATAAGCAATGGAGTAGGGAAAACAAGCCAGTGAGCCACAACTGGAAAAAAGGCCGTGGGCGGCCTGACTTAAACCAATTGGTTAGAAACTGAGCCGTTAAACCTCATCTAACAAACTAATTAACAAAGGTGTACCTCCCTGTGTTGTAAATCGCGGACAAAAGATGTGTGTGTGTGTTGAATAAGATATTTCATAGGTCTGCCGATGCTTCCAAGTAACTTTGCAGCTATTGTATGTACCCTTTAAACTTTCATTGAAACTTACTATAAGGAGGTGAAATGTTTCTTTATCATGTGCCTTGATATATCATGTAAATTAAATCCTGCCAAAATGGAAAGCTAAGAGTTAATTGGGGTCCTTAAATTTGGTTTAAACACTGTGCTTTCCTGCATGCATTACTTTGTGAAGATAAGGTTACGCTGCAGATCAACTGCAACATGTTTAGCCTATTTCTTTTAAGAATAGCATAGTTCATCACTAACTTGACCTTCAACCCCTTTTTCCTTAGCCCCTTCCCCATAGATATTGAAGTAATCACCTCTCTCAGAACGTTTGGCAAATTGTCAAAACAAATACAATATAATCGAAGTCGCTGATAAGTTCTAACTACCCACACGGAAGTTTAATCTTTCTGCCCTTGTCCTATTGAATATGAATATGATTATTTACATCGCTAATTTTAGTGGATAACATATCATCTACGTGAGTAGTTTAACGGTAAGTACACTCGAACTTTAGACTTCCAGATATAAAATTTCTTTCAAGAAGTAAGGGTTTGTAGCACAGGACTGCCTTCTAGTGTTTGTTTAAATATCCTTTGACAATATTTAGCTGACACAGGGCTAAGCAAAAGCAATCCACATGCATTAAATCCAAACTTCATACACGGAAAGGTAGTGTTAAGAGACTGTATGTACATGTTTGTTTAATGTGGTTTGTAAAATATCACAGCAAAGTTCCAATGAAATAAATTAATCATCTCTCATATTCAGTTGGTTTCCCTTTTATGATTATGGATGTGTCAATTTAGGGCCCTGCTGTAACTTGGTATGAAACATAAACCTGTCTTTTGAATTTGGTCCATTTTCTGTTGTTTTGAAATGGAAACGTAGATTCCATGACAGCCATAAGATTTTAGTGATGTTATTTACGAGAGGCAAGCATTCGAGTTAGTAGGCCGTGTATTCCCAAACGAATACACCTGCATGGAAAATAAAATCCTTATTTCGTCAATTTGTAGCTCACCGTTCTATTTGTAGGAAGTACCACTTACCGGTACTAATATACGTTCGATTAATGCAGGTACTTATGTAATACAGGTAATCAATGACGTGTTAAATTTACATTTTTGTTAGTTTGATTAATGGAGGTTTTAGGGAAACGGGATTTGCGACCTACGATAACACAGTCGTAGGAAGGTATTGCCGTGAGAGGGTGAAAATGTGATCAGGCGACTAAAGAAGCCTTTGTGATACTATCTAAGCAGAGCGCCACCATAGTTGGCACGGTGAGAACCAAGGAAGTTTTCTCCTAAAGTGGCTCCCAGATTGCAGGAGATGGTATTATCGTTCTTTCCATCGGGGAGATGTAAGGAAGGAGATACAACGATCTAATTTGTCAAACAATACTTACTTGAAAACGATTAAATTCTTTTTCAGGCACTGCCAGTTGATTGACAAGTCTTTTTGTTCCTATTCTTAAGTCTCTGTTGACTAAAGCCTTTTAATGATGATCTCCTTTCTTTTCCAAGAATTCCCAAAGCTAAGGCCATTATTTATGTATACTTTGAAGTGAGATTTGTTTCAGCCAACGACCAAAATTTAATCAGGATTTTCTAACAACTCCCTGATTCCATGTATCACTACAAAATATCTTATTTGCAAACTTCATTCATAGCCATAAAATACCATATCTAGTCGATGGGGCAATCCCAATTACCAATTATTTTGATAATTTTAGTGGTCTGCTATTTTAAGCTCCTACAATGAGTAACACGAAGTAGAAGTGAGACACTTTCAACTGCAGAAGTGTAAGAATTACTCCTTTAAGGCTAGGTTGGCAAAGTTTCCATCACTTTTATGGAGTGCTTAGAAAGTTACACACTATTCCCAGATCATGAGTTAGAAACAGAGTTAAATATCCTCAAAAGTTCAAGTAAACAGAAAACTACTTTGTGGAGAAAGTAGCTATATGGTTTTATCGGCACAAAAACTGTTCTAATGGTTCCGCTGTTTAAAATATTCTTTGCATGTTGATCTAGGATATAAATGTTCTATATTGTCACGTAAAGAGCATTACTACCTTACTAGCTTTTCAGATAATTTAGTGCTCGACTTCGTTGAAACATTACCTTATTGTAAAGTTTTTTAATCGAAATTCCATAAGATTTTGCGTTGTATTATTCTTGATTAACTTGATGTAATAGTAAAATGGTTTCCATAAATGTGTATTGACACTGCAGACAAGTAAAATAAAATGGCGATTCTCATAAATCTCTAAGTATTTAGGCGTATGCTGTTCTTGTCATTTTCTGGTTAAAAGGAGATGACAGTCCCCCAAGTTTATTTTCAAAAAATTGATAAGTCTTACAGAACTCTTCTTATTTCTCTAACTAGTATTTTCATAATGTTCCTGTGTCAATTCATTGAATATTGAGGGTAAACCAATGAGTTAGTCTGCATAAATTTAGGGAATACGTAACAAAAATATTGTCACATGATTGATAGGAGCCTTTCCTGAACCAGTGTACCAGGGTACACTGCTTCAAAAAGGGGGGGGGGACTGCATTTTCCCTTTAATCGATTAATTTGGTTGGTGCATATATCTTACCCACAAAAATGAGGTACAGCACGGACAATCTTTGGCACAAAACTGAGGCACAGCTAGGTACATGCGTAAGTTCTATACATATATTACACTTTCTTTGCAAAGTTTCGTTTCGAAAAGTTCCCGGGCAAAATATCGTTGTTTTTCTCAAAACTTAGGCACAATTAGCCGTGTGAGCGAATACGAGGAATACTATTAATAAAAGCAACCCAATTTAATCAAGTTATGATTTAGCAAAGTTCCTCGGCAGAAAGGTCCGTTCAAATATATAAAAGCCTCACCATTTTCGCATTTCACGCCAGCGATTTCACTGTGATCCCAGTGGGTTTGGCCATCGAGGTAAGAAAGGCTCGCCTCCAGTTCTAAACCTACTGTCTTCTGAATCTGACAATCATCCAGTGAACTTGCTTCTCCGGGACAATTTACAGACAGAGTTGGTATGTAAATTGAAATAGCTGCTGGCTCCGGTTTAAACTCGGCTGCTGGACCATCGAAACCAAGTTGTCTACAAACTACGCCGCCTTCCGTGTCAGTCCACTGTTCTGAAGATACTGTATTCCACAGGTTTTCAAAGTAAATCTCAACGCCGCCTTCACGAGGAGATGAACCACCGACTAAACGAACACCTGCAATTTCATTGTCAGATGAAAAGTATTTTTAAGATCGAAATGTAATAAATGACCAAGAAACTATGGGCATTCAAGCAAGATATTTGACATCATTTGATATCAAGACACTCAGGCAAAATCTCAATATTTAAGTGTACTTTCGGTGTGTGTGTGTGTGTGTGTGATTTAGATTTATTTGGGGGAGGGGGTTCCATTTCTCTCTTGCAGTGGTGGCACCAGGTGGGGGACAGGGGTAGCTCCCTCCGTCAAGGAAAGTCTTCCATTTCATCGAGGAGATGTAATGGGTAAGATAAAATATGAAGTCCCTGACGACGGCACTCCAGTCGTCCCTACGACTTATTTGATTCTGCACTAAATTAGGGCATGTCCTACAACAAAGAAACTCAATATTTTCTAATTTTCCTCCCTCACAAAAGACCAAAAATTTTCCACTTTTCTTCAATAGAAACCCAATTTTTTAACTTTTTCTGCAGTATACTTAAACTTTTGGGGGCGGGAGGCTCACCAAAACATTAGTTTTCAACATTTCCGGCAACCCGTCGACGTTGTCGGGACCCGGAATACTGAACCCCTACTCCCGTCGGGGAACTTTACCCCAAAGCTGCCGGGCAAATCCATGGGCCACCCCTACCTTCATGTCCGCTAATAAGGATCGAGAAACTACCAAAGATTGAATGAACAGGGCCAAATTTTACCTAAAAAGTAAATGTGTTCAAGCATAGACTCTTTTCCTAATAGCTATTTCAAAGGATTGTGGGATAAACTGTTGGTACTCCTGTTTCTGCCAATAGCATTTTACTGCGGCAAAAGAGAGGCATACTAAAACTCTGTCCCATAATACTTTGTAATTGCTATTTTGAAAGGGGTTAAAGAATAAAGAAAATTGTAAGTTGCTTAATCGGGGACAGTTGCGGCACATTGCGGAAAATGCTTCGTAATATTTATCTAGAAAATTGAGACACTTGGGAGAAATGAATATGCTTAGTCTTTATTTTGGATGACTAAACATGGCAAAGCTCACGGTTCTTTTAGAAATAAAACCACGTCATTTTGTCTCAAGAAAATTCGCATGTACTTGGAAAATGAAGTTCAGTTATGACAAGGCAAAAATTACCTATAGGTTGAGGAAGAGGGTGAAGAGGGGACAACGGCCCCCAATTGAGAATGCAGTGGCTCACACCCCTTTTCGTCCCCGCACTCTAACGATTGGCACCGTAATGTATACTCAATGCAACATGCCAACATGTCGTCTTTTAATGTACTCACAATTTTCCTTGTACATTACATATATTAACGATACACTATTGAAAACGTCCAGTTCAAACCGAACCAAAAACAGTTCAAATGGACACTTCACAGAAACAAAATGAGATATTTGACTAGTTGTGGCTCAAAGTTAAGCATTTTTTTGTTCAAAAGGAACCATATCTAGTCAAATATCTGACCAGAGTTTGGTTCAGTGACCATTTGAACAGATTTGGTTCATATCCAAACCAGTAGTTTTTAGAGTGTAGAAAACGTGCGATATTGGCGTTTCTTCTTCCCTTTTTTAACGTAAGAAAAAAAGAGTGTATTTTTCAACTATTTGATGAAACCTATGATGAAAGTATTAAGGGGTTCACACTTCTTAGAGAAATCCCTTTGATCACTTATGCTTATGCTGCAATTTGTGCTGGTTGGTCTCTTGACACTTCAGCATTTTATCGCATGTAACTGAAATTTGAAACTATCCAGTTTATCAGGGTGTGCATGGAAAAACAACCTGCTTGTAAGCCGTATGTATCCTGCCCTCTGAGTAACAATTTATCTGGCCTGTTAGACAATTAATAATAGTAATTTCATATAATAATTGCATTATAACTGTTTTATACCACTATTTAAAGCCATTTTCCAGTTGATTTTCACAAGCTTTATGGTTTCGTGTGAAAGAGAAAACATTCCAGTTCATGATCTCCAAATCCCCTAGCAATACTCTTTTCTTAACTTGAGATATGTCATATAAAAGAACACTTATTTTTGTCAAAAATATCTCTAGTTCTCATCAAGGTCACAGAATGTTATGTAAAGTGGGCACATTGCCTCAGATTCCTTTTGGTTTTCTTTATAATTGAATGTCCTTTTAGTCCTTGAAATTTGATACTGTTGGAATGTTTTAATATGTTTCCATGTAGATTTAGCACAAATCTACACCATACGTAGGACAAAACAAACAAAGTTGTTAAATATTCCCTACAGCGGAATCAATATATAAAGAAATCCAATAGACGTTTTCGGAAATTCGGTGTTCCGGCCGGGTCACCCAGTCAAGGTGTACCATGGCAACTTGCATGCGTATAACTAGTAAGGACCTAGAGGTACCCTGGCTAGTGTAAAACACCCAAGCACACTACAAGCATGGTACACTTCACCTTTGACCCACTTCCATGATGCATTGCGTTGAAACATTTCCGAAAACGTCTATTCTTGTCACATTAATTTGCCGCGATGACATAACAGATTTCCTATTATGCACTTTATCTTGAAAAATTGCATTTCTTTGAAAATTAGTACCTTCCAAATGCTACAAGCTATTGAGATGCAGTTTTCACCTCCTAAAGGAGAAAAAAATCCTCCTTTTTTGGAATTCATTGAATTTTGTCCTTGGCAAATCCCTTTAACTTGGGGTGGCACAAACGGGGACAGGGGACTGAAGTGCCTCATTCAAAGAATTTCAAATTTCTTCTGGACCCAAAGTCAGGATTGTGGTTATGATAAAGTGAGCAATCCCGACGGCAATCATTCGCCCAGTTGTCCACCTTTTGTTGATCTCCTCCATCACGACCCCCAACGGAGCTTCGCGCGCTTTAGAGCTTCTTTGCCATTCTGTTATAGTTTATTTCATGCACAAAATAGTAAAGAGTAATCTAACCCAGATACATTTAGTTATCCAACACACTTTATGTTGTTGTGATTGGAAATTTCATCCCCCAGTTGCATAGGTCTAGCTATTCTAGTAAAACGACACATACAAAACATGTTTTAATTAACATATAAATTGGGCTATGTTTTTCCTGACCATCAATAAGAATTCTACAACATGTATTTCAAATTAAAGGCCGCCTATGCAATTCTTGCAACCATATTTATAAAAACGCTAAATCAGCACTACATCGATACCAGATAGGCTGTGTCGGAGGGAAATCATCATTACTCCAATCCATAACGCCTTGTTTCACAAAACATGTTAGATTCGGAACACGAAGATGGTAAATTCTTGTCCATGAACACGATTAAGGAGGTAAATTTGTTAGTTACTTAGATGAGGTTTTACGGCTCAGTTTGTAACCAATTGGTTTAAGTCGGACCGGCCTTTTTTCTAGTTGTGGTTCACTGGCTTGTTTTCCCTACTCCATTGCTTATGCTGATCACCAAGCACAATGGCAGTAGGTTCCATTTTTAAAGTCTTCGGTATTACCCGGGATTCGAACCCCGACCTTCCGGCTGCAAGTCGGATGCTGTAACCACTTGACCAGGCAGTCGGTTTAAGGAGATAAAACACAATGCAGATAAAAATGTAATAACAATTTAAGGCTTTATTTGGAGTCAAAACTTCTAAAAGCAAACATTCTCAAAGGGGATGATACACACCTCTGACCGGATTCAGGACGGTCTACTGGAATGACTCTACCCATGTACAAGTAGTCTTTCATAGTTTACGAAAAGTCCTCCCGTCCTAGATTATGCTACAACAAAACATTAATTTACTTAATTGTTACAGCATGAAAAGAATTTTTAGATGCACAAACAAAGTCTGGAAACTACCAATTTCTGCAATCTGGAAGTTATAATGGGTAATTTGTTTTTTGGGGCGGGGGGGGGGGATCGCTACGTGCCAACTATGGTGGCTGTCCACTTAAATAATATCACAAACCCTTCTCTATGCCACTGACCACATATTTTCTCTCTCCCCTCTCTCAATAACACCTTCTTGATCCTTTGTTATCGTAAGTCGCAAATCACTTTTCCCTAAAGCTGTCAAGTAAATGAAAAACTAAAAAATGCCGATTTTACACATTTCATTTAATTCTTCCTTTTGAAAACAACAGAAATGGACCAGTTTCATGCAGTCATGATCAGTCTTGTTATATATACTAAACAGAGACGAAATTGTGACTTTTGCAATGTTATCAGAACTTCAAAATACTGACGTGCAATTTTTGTTCGAGCACCCTGCTGGCACTTCGATATTGTTACTGCTTGAGCCACTATTACCCTCTGTAGGACAGCTTCAGTTTAAAGAATGTTCGAAAGTCCATGGCCCTACCGATATGCATACTTTCCATCCATTATGCACCCTTTCCACCCACCATCGAATTAACCGACCGTTAGTCCAATAAGGTAGTTCGGAATTACCTACAGCGCAGGCGCAATGACATTTTTAATGAGGTCAATTGATGGGTTTTCACTATTTCAGTAGTGTTTAATATTTATACCTTCATGGAAATCTCCTTTTCGTTAAAAGAAACTAAGTGGATTTCAGTAGCTTTAGAGATGCTTTGGAGATGTTAAAGGAAGTTTTAGTGATGTAAGATCTTTTTGAAAACTCGTAAAAATTGGAACATTGTCTAAAATGAATCGAACGTATTGCCTTTTCAGGAAATTTCCTTTCAAAACATGGAATTGTTAGTAGACATATGTGGAAAGTCTTCTCCATAGTCACCGTAGCGTACGTACTCTTACTCGCACGTACGCCGGTACGGTCATTCAGTGCAGGGTACTTATATCATGCACAACTAGTTACATGCATATAACTAGACGGCAGATAATCCGGCATGCGCACGCGTATATGCACGCACGTCAGTACTACATAAACATACAGTGCTAGTGCGACTAGCTACAGTGCATGGTGTGATCGATCGGTACAGTGAGTGAACATACTATGGATTGTCTACACTACTTGCACCCTAGACGGTGTGAACCGGGTGACGCTAACGAACTTTATCAAGGATAGCCTACATGGTTAGAAGGGAAATCGTAGATTATTTCCTTTACAATATTTTTCAAGTGACCATTATCACACACATTTCTTCCATTCTAAATGGAAATGTGTTGTAGTCCTAACGTTAAAAGTTTAAAGTTCTGGCATTTTCAGTGTGGCAAACACTATTAACGTTAGAGCGACAAGCTAGTTAACCCTTTCAACTGTTCAAAAAGAGGCTAGTTTAAGTTTTCTCGATTCGTCATTATCGAATAAAATCTGAAGATACATCACCATCTTCGATACGCCTAAATCTCAATAAACTAAATTTTGTAAGCCGAATAACAATGTTCGCTAAACTGCATCGATAACGTAACCAGCCTGAATACTGGGGGGGGGGGGGCTTACGAGTTGCAGCTAGCTAGTTAGCTACATCAAGTTCCTGTCTTGTCTAGTCTGCATAATGCGTTGTAAAATCATACAATGTATACGATCAGACAATATGCGTATCGCGTGCCTATGTACGTATATGTAATTTTTGTATCTTTACATCCCGCCATCAGCCGAGTTGTATATAGTCTCTAGCTCCACAGTGGTGGTGGAAAAAAGGTTCGTCCGTTCCCTACGGATTCCCCTCATTTGACCTTTGACCTGCGCTCCTTGTGTTCATTCCGAAATACTTATTTAAAGCCGGCCAGATCAAAGTCCGGACGGCAGGTGGTTCCGTTCGTGTGGGCCTAGAATTTGAGGGGACATATACCCTTGGTAATGCTCTAATTATAAAAACGTATACGTCAGATTGATGATTTTCTCATTTAATATTTTTATTTGAAGTGTGACTTTCTAAAACGTAAAAATATCAATTTTTACGCCCTCCCCTAAACACTTTTAAAGGGAGATGAATCTGTAGAAAGCCTAGTGTGAGCTCTACATAGCCCTTGCTTTAAGCTGTAACTGTAAGCCTGTAGATATAATTGTCAAATTGTGATACTTGTGGTCATCCAATTAATGAGGTTTGAAGATGATTGGATGTGTATTCTAATGTTCACAATTTTGTAAACATATATAGCTTCTAGGAGTGTCACCCCATAGTCCTTCTAGGGGTGTCACCCCATGGCAGGGTTGGCGATTAGCGTGGGATTGCGGGAATCGCGCACAGAGTTTGTCAGTTCCTGCACGAAGAAAACTTGTGGACGGGGAATTCCCGCACAAATTTTGGTATGGACCCATTCTGCAAATGTCTGTACTTTCTACCTCCCATTCAGAATAATTTCTGCTCACAAACTGCACACTAAGTCAATGCAGTAATTCACTGACTGAACCACGTGTGGATGTACTTTCCGTAAACGAAAATCCCAGGAACTTTTGTTGTGTGCGCTGACGGTTCCTATATACAAAAGTAACGAACTGAGCTCTGAGAGCTTGTACCGTTGTGGTACAGCATAAACTCTCCGTACAGTTTGGTTGTTCCTGCTCTCAAGGTGACTTATTACAGTAGGCTAGGCTGGTGCATATATCTCCTACATTATGTAACCATGGCGTGTGAGCTGGTGCCAGCAGCTCTGAAGAAAAAAGGATCGTACGTCAAAAGTAGTGAAGCAAAGTTCCTGAAATGTTGTTACAGGCTTAGTTACAGATTTTACACATGCCTAATACATATTTTGTGAAATGAATGCCAACTTTATAATTTTGAATACCTGTTAATTTGACGATGGGGGTTGCTACTAAGAGTCTTACACAGGTCAATAGTGTGTACAACAGTGGCAATGTCATTTGAAACGATTTAAACGATCGGAAGCTTGAACATTTGGGACCACAAGCTCACAATTTTAGACGCATGCTTAACTAACGAAACCTTGTAATTGACCATGAAAAATAGTTGAGTTGCTTGAAGAGTATGTGTAATTTTTTTAGCTGTAGCCAATATAGGTTTAATTGGTGAATTTACACACACTCTAGTCTAAGTACAGTATTCGAAATGAAAGGGCACTTTCAGATGCTTTGTCGTTACAAATAATCAGTGCAGAAGACATGAGTTCTCCTTAAGAATCAATGACTGCAAGTGCTGATAGCCAAGGCCTGGTTGTGATGTTGTCTAGTTAACTCTTAATGATCGTGAAAAGGCCAACCTCTGGCCCACTTGAATATGTAGGATAAGGTGGGGGTCATGGGCTGGGTATGTAGAAAGAGGTGGAGGTGGGGTGGGATATGGTTACGCCGCTTTGGGATTGTGCTCCGGAAGGTAGGTATCAATTTTTTTCTACGATGTGACATGGTTAGAATCCCCCCAAAAAATTCACAGATTCCCCCATAAAATTTTCGACCAAGGGGGGATTCCCCCCTTAAATGTTTGAGCTGACGCTAACCCCGCCTTCATGGTCTAACATCGGAATGTTCCCCCTGTATTTCACCTTCCTCGGCGTTATGTAGTCTTTTAAACATGAGACCTCAAAACAAACCCTGTCCGTGTCTGACTTTCTTTTCTATTTCTCTTTTTTCTTCCTCTTTTGCTTTCCAGTTGTGTTATTTTGTGTTTGAGGCCCGTAATTTCCCGATAAAATAGGTCACCCGTCAACAAAAATAATTAAACCCTGAAATGTTGCAAACACATTATATACAGAACTTCTTTGATTTTCAAAATTTTTAAAAATTGTCTTTCAGATATTGAACATTGTTAAAACACCAAATACTCTCATGATTTTACTATTCTATACCAATTGAAAGGGACCATTGACATTTGCTGACAGGTTCGTCAAGTCCTCCCCCCCCCCAGCCCCCTTTGCATAAGAGCCTTAGTACTGAATTAATATCGTACAGTGCGCAAATGTTTTAGCATGCAGACGCTTAGATTTGAGGATTATTAAGAACGTTCATAGTTCTCCAAGTGTTGCCTATTTATGGATTGGTTACACAACAGTTACCATCCCTCCCTTTTATGGACGATGTCAAAAATTGCATTACATGAACTAATTTGCACACTACATGTTCTTATTAACTGTAGGGATAAATGCCATATAGTTTTTGAATGTCCCCTTTTCGGCAAAGGGGATAGTTCGTATAACAAAAATAAACCGGAGCCTGGGCAAGTTCTATCAAAGAGAATTAATACTTTCAAGCTAGGAGTATTTTCTCTTCTTTTCATTTTCTTTATTATAATTCGGGTCGCTAGCCTAGTTAATAGTTTTTGTTTTTCTAGTGTCCTTCAAATGATTTCTTGCTATTTTGTTATACATATCAGTGTTGTTTATGTAATATGAAATAGATTTGAACATAAAATTTAGTTGCGCGTAGAAATTCAGCAGATTCTTGGCGGAAATAATGAAGCAAATTGACACTTGTACTATTTGTAAAGCTTCATCGTTCGCTACTCCTACTTTATTATGGTTTTAATCTCATATTTTTTGTAGTGTTTTGGTCACTGCGAAACCGATTATGTTGCAATGACCACTTTGTGTTTATTTTCTTTAGATAATGCAACATCATGTGTTTGTTTAAATGTCGATGATCGTATATTCAATACAGCTCTGGACAGCAGAAAAAATCAGCTGAAACTGGGTCTCTAACTGTACTCCCTTTTATTCTGCCTCAGGTTTTAACTTGTGAAATGACTCTGTCTATGATATTGTTGGCTTATTGTTCGTGTTCTTGTTACCGTAACAAAATGAAAGCAGCCTCTCACATATGACTTCTTAGCTATGCCAGGATATACCATCAGAGAAGTAGCATCTCACTGCCTGTGGACAGCTACTCACGTTTAGGATGGGTAGCGGTCAGCTTCAACACATTTATTACAGCATACGATTAAGTAATATAAATACCAAGATGTTTGTCACTGAAGGACAACTAGGAGACGGTCGATTGACATATTCTTGTTATATTTTCAGTTTACCAGATACTTTCAGTATCTTCTGATAAAATTTTAGTATTGTAAAAAGTAGGCGAGGCATAAAGAGGCGGGCAACGTCCGTGAAGGAGGCGGACTAGGGCCGCTTAAGGCCTATGCAAGAACCTGGCGTCTTTAAGATATTGTGAAATGGATTCTGAGCAACCTAGTGTTATCCCTTTGTGGGATATCTATAAATAGTTATCTATATTGTTATCCCTTTCATAAAACATGATTCTTAGTAATGTTTCATTGTGAAAGTATAAAATCAAGGTATAATTTAAGGTAGGCTATAGAGCATTTAGCACTGCACAAAAATCAAACAGACTATTGAACATTTTTATTACCAAATTAACAAGTAAGGATACAGCAAAGCGGTAGGCTATCAGATTAAAAGTTCTCGTATCACAAGTACTTTAAAGAACAAAATTAAAATTTTCACCAATTACGGTACAGTAGCATTTGTTAGTATGTTTTACAGAAAAATCAATTTGTTTTTGTTTTTCTGCCGTCTTGCTGTTTTGTTTGTCGAATCGTTGGTTGTTGATATCAATTGCTCAGTTTAAGGGAAACAGATTAGAACGGCCAAAGCTTTCCTTCTAGTTTCTCTTCCAAGCTTGTCACATTTAGATTTTGCTGAGTTGTTCGAATAAACTGTATCCAGTTATGTTATTTTCCATTGTCCATTGCATCTATTTATTGAAAGCCTTTGCGAAGGAAAATAAATCGAAGCTGTATATATATATATATTTATATATATACATATATATATATAAACCGTAGCTGTGAAATTGTGATGTTAACGATATTTTACAGATTGCCGTCGTTGAGCATAAAATAGCTGAAAGAGAACGAAGAATATTCCGTGCGTTTGCACCTTATGCCATGAAAGTACAACGTATATGGTCGTAAAGGTGACATTAACGAAATGTGGTGACTGGACACAAGCTCTGTTAAAACGTCTCCGTCCTGGTTATATTTTTGGAAATTGCTTCTTCAGGATTACTATTCAGTTCTGTAGCCAGACAGGAGGCGAGATAAGTTCCAGGGATGGGCGAAATATTTTTCAGGGGAAGAGAAATGGTGAGATATGTGAGGGCAATAGTGACTTTTGTTCTCATCGAAGATCTTCGTAAGAGGCCGCCTCCCCTTGAATACACCCCTGTTTCTGTTTCTAGATAATAAATAAACAGTTCAAGCGTAGGTCAGGGACGCGCCTATGGGACGTGCCGGCGTTGGGCAATCACTTCCTTAGAAGTTTGGTTGACCAACTGACAAGGTGAAGTTTCCATAATATTTAGGCTGCATTCAAAACAAAAAGTTAATTCCAAATTGTATCGTCCGTTGAGATTTTATCCATTGCCATAACATTGCCAGTCACCAGAAAGGCCAATATTCATTTTAAGTATTTTTAAAGAGTATAAGAAGTTTCTATGGTTTATATCCAGCGACTTAAACGATTAATCCCTTTTGGTAATTTCAAAAAACTTCTGGAGACTTAAAAATTCTAGTTTTCCACCTCTTTCGTACATGCTCAAGCAGTCTGTACAGTACATGCCATGCTATGTTTGCATTCAAACAGTTGACCGTTTTGGGTTTCATTGTCTTAAATGTTGCAGGAAACACTTGATGTTAATTGGAGACAGTGGTACCTATGATACTCTATCATAACCTAATGAGTGGTGCTTTTCTCACCCTCAAGTGAGATTTATATAATTATGTGATGTAAAATAAAAAGCGTCTTTTCGTATACATAGAGCACTAAGTGAACCAGTGTGATAAAATGGAGCTAAACATTACGAGAGTGGTGTTACATAAGCCTTATCCTTGATACAGTGACTAATTTTCGTTACATGAAACATGTTATTAGATTTACTCTGTTGCAAACTACTTACCTCCCCATGTCACTAATCGAACCCTAAGAAACCAATGTGCCGTTTGTTTGACAAAATCACAGGAGTAGGTAACTGATGGACCTTACCATGTCTTATATGTATGGCATAGCCTATTGATATATTTTCGAGGTTGTACAGTCATGTCTTTTTTTCAAAGGCTGTTCAATTTTGTACACGTTTCCAAGATGTCAATAAAATAGCCGATTTTCAACAATAAGGCAACAATGAAGTAAATTTTAATACCTCACAAATTTCTTTAAAAACGCTTAATAAATTCCTCAGTATATGATGCAGTGATAAGGAAAACAATGCACGTTTTTGTCAAATGAGATACGTGTTCAAACCCACCCTAAGCGCAACAATCCTTCCATTTGTTACTAAGTTTTCGGAAAGTATTTTGTTTGAACAGCAATGGTATATTAAGTTACCGTGGATTTCAGGAATATTTCTGAAATAGCAAGTGTTTGACTAAACATATAGCAACAAAATCATCACCAAGGAACATAAAACTCACAGAATCCGTAAATGTATGGAAATAACTTTTACTAAAAACAATACCTACTTCTTTCGTCTTGACTCTCACAACCACCAACACAAATGAGCAAAACAAGCAGGAGGATGCGAACAAAGCCAATGTCTAAAACATCCATTTTGTCTCCAACAGTTTTTGTTTCACCAATTGTGTACTCTTGTGTTGTAGCAGCAAGCCTGCAAGTGTATGTACGTGAAGTTAAGCTTTCTAAGCCTACTTTGAAACAGGAGTTACAACAGAATGGTGCGTAACTGCCGTTCTGCGATGCAACATAGGTGTTTTCCGTTGCATGTTTCTGTTCAAACAAAGCTGCAATTTTTAAAGGCCATTTTAATAGCTAGTCTAGTGACGGTGGTTTTACGGTGCTCGTAAGGTTTTTAAACCCCAGAAAGTAACCAGGAAGTTCCATGACTGCATGAAGCAGATATATCAGCTAGTAAAGGAGTGTAGTGTATAAACATGTTTTCGATGTTTCTTACTTTTTACCTCCACAATTCATAAATAGAATTAACTTTTCCTAAAGAACAGGAAACAAAGCGCAAGCAGTTATATGTACAACCCTGGATCTGCCAGATCGAAAATATCAACGTTTGTCTTTTTGTACAAAGACAGAAATTTAAAGAAATATCTAGCATTTGAATATAATGAAAATGAGGAACCATGGTTGCAAGAAAAAAATGACCGGTGCTTTGGCCGTGTAGATGTTGGTGGTAAAATCCGTAGCAACCAAGGGGGCGACCGGAATAGGGTTCGATTCCCAGCGGGATAACAGTAAGGTGGTGGATTTCCATAGTCAAACGTTTTCTGATCTGAACTGGCCTTTTAAAAGAAATCAGATTTGATCAATTTGTTAGTTATCCTAGGTTAATCATAATGAAGACGGTAAAATATAAAGGTAAAGTCGCCACTATGATTTACTTAATCTTGCTCTAAATTTGGACTTATTTTTCAAAAAAAAAAAGTTTTTTATTATCCTTTACTAAAGACCCAAATTTCTCTAAATTTTCTTTAATAAATACCCCATATTTACCAGAGTCCTCCGATACATCACAATTATTTTTCGACGCGCTTTTGTTCGCACGCCGAAACTTTGGCTTTCTACATCCTTACAGCGAACCGTCTCTTTGTTCAGGCTAAAGGGTTTCCTCCCCCTCCTCAGAAAGCGTGGCTCCCCTGTCACGAAAATGCTGGGGCCGGCCCTGGTACATCGTCTAATCCATAGACATCACTAGTGTGTACTTTTTTAAATTTTGACTATCTTTATCACAAACGCAACCATGGTAGAGAGACAACAAATATGTACATAGCACCAAAAGTGAGAAGCAAGCTTTTTCTTTAACGTTGAGCAACAATTGTTAAAAGAAAACACCTTTTCTTCAATCGGCACTTTGGTAACTTGAAGTCCCGCAAATTAACTGGCCATGTTATTTTATAAAAGGGATAAACTTGAATGAGTTAAAGCCTAACTTTAAGTCATGTGACGGATTGGTAATGCAAACTACTATCAAGATGGGTTTGGCACTAAAATAATACGCTCTTTCCGATTTTCAGTACTAAATTAAATCGTCAGAGCCCCAGGAAGAGCTAAAGAAGGAATAACAGCAAGTGCGTTAGCCAAGATTCCATATGCTTGGTTATGTGCCTCATACCTACTGTTGTAGCAAGCGGGTTGACTGGGAGGACAATGTCCTGGGGGCCCGAAGGTTCAGGGCCCCTTACCAAATGCGCAAAAACAAATTCTCAAAAAATTGTAACCGTGCCTGCCACCTAACCACCCAGTAAAGACCCGACAGGAACCACAAAACTATCAACAACTCCAGAACTGCTTTTGAAGAACAGGGCAAGTATGGGATACGGGATTGAATCAGATCTGGTGCGTGCAATGTCTCACGCTTACCCCGTACCACCCCATGGAGATTTAAGGGGTCTAAGGTAAATGGGTCTATGATACCATTAGTTTTGGCCCCTTGCTGTCTCTTGTCCATGGGCCCTCGAGGGTCTCGCTACGCCGCTGCTCATGCTTTAGCTATACACTGCATAAGCTGGATCTAGTTTTAATCTTGATTTGGAATTTGGAAAGTTCTCCAAAATTATTGAATACAGTAACTTTGATGAAGAGCTCGAAACCGTATGTAAGAAAGTTATTTACATAAATATGATATTGTAGAGCAGTGAGTCATTACTTCGTTCTTCAAGCAAAATTTCCAGTTATTACATTATCTTCATACTTTAAGAAGTAAACAGTTCCATGGTATTGTATCTCCAATAGAATTCGAAAACATCATATTCAGAAACGTCTTGAGTCTCTTGAGGCTATCACTCTGAAATGTCCAGTCCAGATTTAAACGGAATCCGTTCAAATGACACTGGTCCAAAATTTAGTCAAATATTTGACAAGATTCGGTTCATTTTTAACAGAATAAGCTTTGTTTTGAACCGAAATTATACAAATGTTTGATTTTTTTGGGGGAAGTGCCCATATGACCCATTTTCGATTTAGTTTGAACTGAACGATTTTAGAGTGTTAGTGTTAGAGTTTTAGAGTTTTAGAGTGTAGAATCCTTACCAAAAACATCTTTTATCTCTAAAAATAGAACACATTAAACATAGGATAGACTTTGTCCGCCTACTGTGTTTGACTTTGAAAGACTCAAAATAACGAAAACAAGTTGATGATGTCATTTGAGGAATATCGATAACTAATTCTGCACAGTTTATTTACACTTCATTATTTACAGCAGCATAATTAGAAAAGAAATTTATGATGCTTAGATTAAAGAAATACACTGATATTAAAATAACAAGCCTTTGTCGTGCAGTGGAATTATTTTCGCTTCGCGATCTCAGTCCGTGATTTCTACAAAACTGATCTAGGTTAGGAGTAAGTACGAATTCCACTACTTGCCTGCACTGCAAACATGAACTACCCGTATAAGATGTAAAATGTTCGGTAAACTGAGCTTATGATAGGGCCCATTCGATCCCCAAACAAGCGAAACTAAACGCAAGCCGATGTTGTATGTGAAAAGCATCACAAGGTCATTATGACGCAGTAGCTTGTTCACAAGATTCTGATCGACCATTGGCCCGTGAAATCGAAATAGAGAACCACATTTGTAATAACCTATAAAAAAAAACCGGAATAGCTTTAACTTCCGAAAACTTGGAGTCAGTTAATTTAGCGTTCAAAACTTTTATTTAAAAATCGGAATTTTCAATAAGGCCGCCCCACCCCCGAAAATATCTGCTCAAATTAATCTTATATATCCTCTCCCGTCCTTTCGAGTGTCACATTTATTACAGTCACCTCGGGAATGATATAGCGCAACTGTAAAAAGTTGAAAGCCCAACAAGAGTCACAATAGCGTAACTAGCCCAGGCCTATAGGCTAAACGTCACACTCGGTTAATAATAATAGCACTTGGAGTAACATGATTGTAGGGAGAGAACGTCATCCCAAAACCCCCAGGTTAAACAGTACTCCGTCGTATGATATCCTTGCCATTAATGCTTCAGAAATTGCTAATTTAAGAGGCCATTTAACCCTAACTCAATCCCTTAACTGATTTAATCTTAACCTTATCCCTAACCGAACCCCACGAATAATCTAACCCCTGATGGAACCCGTAATCAAACTCCATTTTAACGATAGGTTTACGTTCTCTCCTTAGCTCGAATGTGCCTATGAACGTCTCTCCACGTATATGCAGGTTAAAGCGTACAGGATTTACACAGTTCGAAAAAGAATTCTTTGGTATATTGTGAGTCGGCAGTCAGTGTGGGTGCACGTCTGCCTGGCGGGCAAGATCAAAGGCAGCCTGGATCACACGGTCTATTTGTGACGTCATTTCTTTGTAACTTTGCGCTGCTTACAAGTCATGAGTGTATAACACTATGTACGTATGCAGCGCAATGCTGGCACATCTACTGTATTTGTGTGCATGCATTGTGTATCATGTGAATTGAATGGCCCTTAACGACGAAATGATATAAAACCGCGCCTCAATTAATTCACTGATAAATAGGCCTAGGCGCCTATGCACACTTCGTGTGTTGTTGCCACGCAATCTGAAAGTAAGGCAGTTAAGACAGTTCTCTTCAAGAGGAGGTAAGACATAAGAGACTAGGCCTACAGGAAAAAGGCAACCAAAATTCCGTGATGAGCCACGTACAGTGTTCACAAATTTTGGTCTACGTTCTCATAAGCCAGGCGTGTATTTCAACTAGGCCAGTATTAGTTAGGCCTAACTATTAATGTCATTAGGCTAACCTAGCGTAACCTAAGCCTAAGGCTAAGTTAAGCCTAACACTAAAAGTAACATTATTAGTTCCACCGCGCGTCCTTAGTTATGTTTCATACCGGGACCGGACGCGCATGGACTTAGTTACGGTGGGGTCGGGGACTCGCGTATAGTTTTATTGCATTGTTATGGCGCCAAGAACTAAGTCATGCTTGACCCGCGTGATCGCAGTTTACTTGGAGGTTATTAGCAGTTAAGTTTTGGCCAAGAGTAGATTAGATAAGTGGGCATCTGATCATGTCATTGTAGGCCTATGGCTTTTAATGGGGTTTATTTAACTTCAGTTGAAAAATGAACTTTTAGTGTCAGATAAAGACAATGGTCAATGTCACAGATAATTTATCGTTTCTTTCAGTTATTTTTATAGTCAAATTAAAAAATGAATATATTGAACATCTCGACCTTTGACATCTGACCTTTGACCTATCTTTCTGGCGGTATTGGAGTTACAAATTCTAAGGACTTTGTACCCCCTCACCAAGTTTGGGGTCAGTAGCACCCTTAGTTTTGAGCCAGCACACAACAGAATTTTGACCTTCTGACTCCGTGACTTTTGACCCCAGGAGGTCAAATGTCAAGCTGTGCCAAGTGGGCTTCAATAAGAAAGGTATGTCACAAAATCAGGGTCATTTATTGTTTCATTCTAGTTTTAAAGCCAGATTTGGAAAATAGCCTAGTTTGACCTTTTTCTAACCTTTCACCTACAACATTTGATCTGTCTTGCTGGCGGTATTAGAGTCACAAGTTCAAAGGACTTTGCAACCCTCAACAAGTTTGGGGTCAGTAGCACCTTCAGTTTTGGGCCAGCGACCTCCACAGTTTTGACCCACAAATTGTTGTTTGACCTTCTGACTCCGTGACCTTTGACTTCAGGAGGTCAAATGTCAACCTGTGCCAAGAGGGCTTCAATAAATAAGCTATGTAACAAAATCAGGACAATTAATCGTTTTATTCGGATTTTATAGTCAGATTTTGACAATGGCTTATTTTGACCTTTTCTGACCTTTGACCTTAGACCTATCATACTGAAGTTATCTTAGGCACAAGTTCCAAGGATCATGCATCCCCCCCCCCCATCAAGTGTGGGCTCAACCTTCTTAGTTTCGGAGGAGCTCGCTTCACACTTTTGACCTTGTGATGTCATTTGATGATCTGAGCCTTTGACCCAAATTTTAAGGATATTTGGTGACATGACCAGAAAACACGACCTTCACCGCCCTTTTCTACCCCACCCCTGAGTACCGGTTATAAAGTCTCTAATTTTCCTGCCATGCATTTTCATGGTTACAGTTGCTATGGAGACTGACAGAGGTAAACGTGTCTTCTTTTAAGTAAACGAAGCACAATATCTCATCCCCCACATATACAACGTATGTAGGGATAAGTTTAACTCTATAGTGGCACACGCATCTCTATAAGGAGCCTGTTAATATTCTCCCTGTGCATTTTAAATACAGCGGTGAGGGTGAAAGTAACGTAGCACGAACAGTCCCGACAATAACTTTCTTCACTACAGACTGGGAGCGAGCTAAGTAAGTGTACTGTACGTCGTGCAAAACTTTCTTTGATGTGTTCGTCATCAACGTTCACAACCGGTTATGTGCTCAGTGTCTTTCTACAGGTGACGGCGTGACCACGACCACTTTTTGTGTTTGAACTCTGTTGAAAGCTGGGAAACGTTCGGCTGTAACACGTGTAGTGCTGTAAAGTTTTTCACGTGTTGTGATCATCGCATGCATCCTGGACGCCGTACTGCAGGTAATGAGCTCTTAAAAACCTCTTGAATGTTAGCAAAGTTGTATGCGGTAAACAGGGATGAAT
>WURT03450719.1:0-22408 GCA_009936505.3 Holothuria glaberrima
GATAAGCTTCACCCGGGAAAAGGGCTTTTTCCAGGGTGAAATTGGCTAAAATCTCCTATTGAATTCTAGCAGCATGAATTTCATTGTCATCATCTCAGTCTTGCCACCATCGCTATCATCATCTTAATAACATGTAAGAATGCAGCACCAAAAATCAGAGAACACAACAGTTGAAGTCTAGCATAGTTTTGGGTTGCTTCGACTAATATTATCATTTTGGCGTTGACAAGGACATGGTTAAGGGATACGGCTGACAGACATGTCCTATTTAACCTGGTCCCATCGGGATATGACTAACGACTTGCCGCACGTAAAAGTGGTAAGTCCGGTCGAGGGGTGGCACTGTTATGTTAAGTCTGATTTTTCTGTGAAAATTATTAGCTCAACTAAGGGCAGTGAGTATACTCATTTCACATATTTGAACTGCCGCGTCATTTTCGGCTCCACCGATTTTCGTCTTTGTGTTGTCTTCCGGCCTACACCTTTAGTGAAAAAACGATCTTAGAAACTCACATTTTTCAGAAGAACGGGCAACTTACTCAGAAGGCCTGAGTGTGTTAATCGAGTTTTCAGTATTGGTGACTTAAACTTTCACCTCAAAGACAAAGGTTACACTGATGCCAATCACTTTCATACTCTATTAAATGACCACGGTTTTGTACAAAATGTCGATAGCCCTACACACTTCAATAGCTGGGATCTCCAGCTATTGCAGATTTTTGTTTCGGTGAACCTCTTGAAAATTTAACGTATGATCATTATGCTGTATGCTTCAATGCCAATGTTGGTAGACCGGGAAGGATTCGTTAGCAAATCACTTTCAGCAAGTTTCCTATAATTTCAGTCCAACAATGGACCGCATTTTATAGAATAAGAGAAAATGGTCTGCTCTCCAGAACTCAGAGACGTGACTAAATTAGTGATATATCAACGTAAAATAAGTAGATGTAATAGTGTTCAATCTATTCTGTTGTAAAGAAGTTAATTTTCAGGAAACCAAGGGTGGGTCTGACTTGTTGTTGGTTGACTAAACGTAGAAGTAAGCTATAGCGATTGTGCTATTGCCAGACGCGTTTCGACTTTGGAAGATAGGTTCCCGGTCTCATCAGTAGGGGTAGGGCAGAATGGCGTTGGGTGACTTTCAAAATTGTGTGAAGCCAAAATTGGATATACTATTTCATGCATGAGTTCCATAAGGATCTCAACTAGGGATGTGTCAAGGCAGTTTAAAGTTGACGTTTCAGAAGTAAAGGACGCTTTTATGAGGGAGTCGCTCAGATTGTAAGCCTGTTTGCAGGAAATGGGTGAGGTTTTCGTAAAAATCTAAGATCATGCCGGATGTTTGTCAATAAAATTCTAACGTTTTATGAGGCAACGCTTGAAATCCTTGAGAAAAGGAATTTACAAACCAAAAGTGCACTGATTGGTTTAGTCTTGGATGTAAGTAGAGATGCGCGATTTCCGAAATTGAAAGCCGATACCGTAAATCGTCCGAGTAATGGCACTCCCGGAAATTATGTTTTAATTGTGCGACTTTAGTATTAAGGTCGGAGCATTTATTTCAAAGGCGGAAGTGACGTAATGTTTCTCCCTTAGTAAAACCTTTAAAATAGTTTTACGGGTGTGTAGGTTCCCGTGATAAATATTGGAAGGTTTCGCAGGGTTAGTCTGAGTGTGAGTATCAAGGTTTCTCGACTCTGCAAACGGAGTTCCTTAAAAATGAGGATGTCTAGATAATAGACGTCGGTGAGTGAGGCTACGGCTGTAAATTTTTAAGGGTAGGGTGCAAAGTATTGATCTGTTCTATAAAATGGCTTAGTTCAGAGGTTGTACCGTCAAAAAGCAGTAAGATGTCGCCTCCATACCAGAATGGTCTGCCAACTGTTTATCTATTTATACCTGGAGTTTATTCATCCAGCCTCTCCCATTTCCCCAAGTAGGATTAACTTATCAACTTGTTGCTCTTGTATGTTAACTTTAATAGGATCTACACAAAGGCTTCAGTCTCACACAATAAAGACGAGGAGATTAGTGAGCCCTGATGCAGTCTATAGTGTGACGGGACAAGCAAAGAGGCAAAGCAAGGGTGTTAAACAAAAAGTCAGGTTAGGAGTTTTGATACAGCACTTTTTGCTGGAAAGGTGCGGTATCAGGTCCACATTTTCGAATGGGTAAAATTTTTGTAATCTAAGCAATGTGATGATTTTAGTGGAGAGGGGTATAACTTATTTTTTCAAAGGGTGAAAGTTAATGTCGGCAGTTTCTGGCAGGGACACTGATCCCATTGCGACTCCCATTGATTGCAAACAAAATTTATCACCAAAGATAAAGCAATTAAGTTTAAGAGTAAGGAGTTCTCCAATGAGACACACGGGTGGTATTTTAAGCGAGTTTCGGTTCGGGTTCGATTCTGATATAACAGTAGTTTAAGCCGAAATAGCTACATTTTGTGGGATATTTGGGTACATTCCTACCACATGTAAGGTAACCAAGAGAGAAGATTCGGGTAGTTTTACTTTTTCTAAAATATTGAGGATGTCATTGGTGTCCTTCACGTAGGTTGGTTGGTTTTAAGTAGGGGAAGGAAAAAATAGTCTAGAAATTCTGATATTCGTTGAGTGGAGCCACCGCAACCAGAGGTCTTCCGATAAATTTGGAGCCTTCTGGGAGTTTTTTGTGGACTTTAGGTGGGAAGTAAAACACAAGCGTTTACGAATCTTGCGGTTACAGGAGTTCGGGTAGGTATAAATACCCTCTGAGATGGATTTAGTAAGAATATGACAAAAGCAATAATATGTGCAAAAATTCAGTCGGAGTCACACTTCATTTAACATGAAGAACGTTGCAAGCGAACACAAGATGAAAAGGACAATTATGGTTTTTATTCAATATCATATTGAGTTAAAGGATTTTGAGTTAAATGATTAAGAAGGAAGCTTTAACTTTCAAAAGTTAGACATGAAACTGGATGTACTCCTTTTAATGTGTTTTGTAGGCTATCTGTTTAAATGAGTATTTCCATCGCTTTTTTGTTTATTACTCACATATGTGTATGCAAGTTTGAACTGTGGTAATGATAGATAAATTATGTATTAAATCTTGGAGAGAAATGTAACGGAAAGTCTATTTTCAACAACCTAGATGCAATTCCTTAATTTATCGACATTTATTGTTCTTGTTGTTAAAGTACTGCAGTAAGATAGTCCTGCGCTGGGTACATCTACCTGGTAATGCATTTTACATTATGCTATTAAACCTTCTGTTAATCATTGTAAGGCTGTTATGACAGTCTTTGCCGCAGACTTGAATGCGCCATCTCTAAGTCATCGAAAACTTCTTTTTGTGCATTTGTTCTCATCATATCATCATAGAATTCTCGAAAGACTACAACTGCGAACATCATTGGTTGGGTTGGCATTTCACTCATTCGAAAACATTTACGTTTTACTCGTCAACGCTTCCTCATAGGTCAGCAGAATCGTTTCCTGGCCAGTACTCCTCTCCCTTTAAACTAATAAGGGTGTGGCGACTGTGAGCATTATCATTAAAATGTCTTGCAAGTGTTGAAGAATGTGAAAATGAATTATTATGTATTCGATATGTAGCCTTAGCTGTTGGTAAAATTCGTTGTCATTTTTTCTTAGCTAATTCCCTGGCCACATTTTCCTACCATATTTGAATTACTATGTACTCATTCCTAGGTAGCAAGTTATAAGATCATATTGACTGTAACTGGAAGAATGAAGCAAAGTGGATGGTAGCTGTGGCATTTGAAGTGATGAAGCTTAGCAGGAACGAGGTCGAGAGTTCAATCTTTAGTCGGGTCAAAGAAAGGTAGTTTTTTTATCCAAGATCACCAAACAAGCTTTTCAAAAGATATCAAACTTGATCTAAGCTGTTGAGTTGGTTAGCCATCCAACATGAATATGTGATCCATAAGGTATATAGGCTTCTCACACATTCGTGGTTGCTTAGCGTTGAAATTGTTACAAAATTAGTTTTAAGCGCAACCTCGGGAGATCTCGGAGAACACCAATCCTTGAACCATTTCTTTTAACTCTCATTAATTTTCCAAGTTACGTAATTTTCGCGCGGAACCAACCGTAACTTATAGCTGAGAGTGTTTTCAGGAAACCCATGTTCTTTACTCATTGTCATAGACACATGTATACAGGGCATACATTTTGCATGTAGCCTAGATAGCTATGTTAAAACATAACTGTTTGGTCATAAAAGAGATACTGACGAACACATTTGTCTTATCTAACTGAATACTTGAGTGTCTTTTATCCTGTAATAGCAGTAAAGTTGATGTTTCTAATGTTAACTTTGTCATTTTTATGGGGGCGATCAAATAGCTTCTTAAACCAACCTTATTTTGTCATATGACATAGGCCTAATCATACGTTAACTGAGGAAAAGAAATGATTCAGTTGATGTTAAGGGAAGTATTTCTCTCTCTCTCTCTCTCTCTCTCTCTCTCTCTATATATATATATATATAATGAAATCTTTATTTTCGTCAATATTCATAGGTATCTGGGTAGGTTGAACAAAATATAAGTGAAAAGTCAATTTTGATCTCAAGTAGAGTAGGTTTTGTTATTGTGAATCTGATAAGATTTTGTTTCATCCCTGCTGGAGTTTGCTATTCGTTTGTGTGTATTACTCGTATGTATTCGCATAGCGAAAACCCCAAGAATAACCTACACTATTAATAAAGCCAAAAGTTTTGTACACCTTGAACGGATGTCAATGAGGGCCCCTTAATAACCATTCCCGTATTTAAGTTACGCCGACTTATGTAAGTGTGTGATCATATTGACGCAGGGATGAAGGATTACTAACGACACCATTAAAGTTCGTGACCCTTTAAGTTTTTCTACAAAACTTACTTGGAAACTTTTAAAACGTTCACAAATTTGTCACGAACAAAGAGTGAATGTAGCTAATGAAGTCTTAATATAGCTACGGAGAAGTGTTGATGTTGAGAGAGAACCAATATGATACTCATAACTCCTTCTAACTGGATTTGTAATAATTGATAAATGTATGAACAAAGAGGACGACAATAGAAGCTGGAACATTATCAAAAATTATTTTGTATTTGGTTATTAGGTGTATTTGCTTTTACTAGTTTAAACAAATACTAAATAGATCACAAAGATGGTAACTCACAAAGTTGCATATCACATCGCGTGCAGGCAGCGAAATATGAGTACTTACAGCAACATAACGAATGACCGAATGACAATACCGAATGGAAAAACATTATTCTTTGACGTCGTGAAGAATTTTTTATACGGTTTTCAATCACGTATCATTAGAGAATCCGCTCCCTTGAAACTTGGACAAACTTATCCTGTCCTTGAAGTCCTTGCTTGTTAACCAACTGACAAAAAGCCACATTGTTGCAGATTACATGGTCCAGTGACTGCCCATTGTTGTTTGCGGTTTTCTATTGTTGAAAAATCGGCCAAGTCGTTACGCTATCGGCCAAGTCGTGACGTCCACTTTCAAGGGGCAGAATTCTCTAATGTTTAGACATGTTTAATAGCGGAAAAGTTATATCAGCTAACCTGCTGTGCCTTAAATCCCCAAAGATAGTAGGTGATAAGTTAAAAGCTTTGCCCAGACTCAAAAATAGTCGCACCCACAGTTGAACAGTGCGCCTTCAACTTGCTTGTATGTGATGCACACAGAACGACTTGCCTGCTCTGCACCGTCTGGAGGCTGTTAAATGACAGGTAGCGTGCGCTAAGCCTGCTTTGCCCATAACAATTTAATACTGCCCTTATATAACACACCATTCTGCCTTATCTGTCTACAGGGGATTCTCTGTCTACCCACTTTTCAGTGATTGGTTGCGCGTCACTGTCGTAAGCTAAACTACCCAGGGGCTTTATTAGCGTCATGTATGCAG
Source organism: Holothuria glaberrima (assembly GCA_009936505.3). Lineage (NCBI taxonomy): Eukaryota > Metazoa > Echinodermata > Holothuroidea > Aspidochirotida > Holothuriidae > Holothuria > Holothuria glaberrima. The sequence continues at coordinate 5,923 of WURT03450719.1, forward strand.
CGCTTCTGCAACCTTTGACTGGACTTTTTATTCTGTGGTAAAGAATGAACATGGTTGACAAAAGCAGTGTTTAATCAGTTGAAGGTTCTAAAACCTTATATACACAGAAGGTATAAGCTGCATTCGACAATACAGTCCGAGAAAAAGTGGTTTTAGTTTTTCGATTGCTGCATTTGCTAAAACTTTGATATAATCTAGAATGGAAATCAAAGAATTGGGGAAATACGTGCTTTGATTTTCATGTGCATGAAATTTAATTGCCTCCAATCTGCTCATGTTTGCTATTGCAGCATCTAAAAATGATCCAAATTATTGACAGTTGCAAAATAATACAACATCGTAAAATAAACTGTAACTTCTCCAAAAAATTCAAATTGCTTTTTAATGATGACCTGTCGGAAAGGACCGTTTTCTGCAGTAAAACAAGACTTTTGGCATCTTTTGCTCCTGATGCTAATTTTGAGTATGTTTTCACACGACTTCACCTTTTCTTGATTTGTAGACAATGAGCTTGATAATACGTGTAGAAAATTTTGATTTTCACATTCAAATATAAATATAATGTGCATTAGCTAAACATTTTCGATTTTTTGTTCTTCATTGTTAATTCTGGATTCAATCTTGGATCGATTTTGAGACGCAATGTTGTTTTGAATCAAACACTTTTTAAACTCTCAAAACAAATACATCTTGCTATGATTTAGCTTCTAAAACCCCAGCAGCAGTTTACATGAAATTTGAGCATCTTGTGTGTTCAGCGTAAACCTTTGATATATTGAAAGATAGATGGGGGGGGGGGTAATGTTGTTGAAGAGACCCGATGAACAGTAATACTGAATAAAGTAAATTTTAAAGATAATCATGTTGCATAACAGTTAACATTTACTTTGTTTTTTTATTCTGCCATGGCCAATTTACTAACTCAGTTAGCAACATTACAACCCACCATGCTACTGCTGTGAATGTGAGGAGACTAAGCCTGGTTAGGTTCAAATGAGGTCCCAGGCATATTACAACATAAATAATATACGCCAAGACAACGAGATGCCCATTTCGATGGACTCTCGTGTGGTTAGGACTGAAATCGGCGTTCAGGCTATAACAATGGCAAGTTAAATTCAAACCCACTTTACTTCGTTCTCTGAGCTGGGAAGACCTTCGCTCCTTCCTGGTGGTGTGCTAAATGGAATAGCCGGTACGAATTGTGGAGAAGGGGGTTACCTTCAGCTCTTTCCGCTTCCGAAATAAGGAAAAGATGCGGTTTTCTTCTTAGAGTTCACTTGTATAGCAATGCTTTGAGCATATGCGGCTGTGCAAGCTATGTGACAAGCCTAGTCTAATACCAGGTAAATCTCTACTTATCGTCCCCCTTATGGAGTCTTTAGGTCCACACGCTACCTATTTTTTTTTCCAAAAATTGTAGCTTCATCATTACTTAACCTACAAACACCATTTAAAATTACAGAATAAACCACAGGTGGCTTTTTGTGGTGTATGTAATTTGGGAGCCAAGTTTGACAAACAGGTCCGAAAATTTGGTTTAAATGGCCAGACTCACGATCCCCATTTTTACTAAATGAGCCAAAGGTATTAAAAGCGAACTCTGGGTAGATTACACCTCAATGGTGTGTAGTTTTCGAGAACACGTAAAAATTCCACCAAAAATGACCACAAATTGGCTGTTTTAGCTCCAAAAAAGGCAACGGAATGAAATTATATCTCCGTCAAATTTCATCCGATTTCAAAAACTTCAAAAAGGAAAACGGCCTGCACATGCCTCCGAATGATTCTGGCCTAGTGCGGGAGTGTGAGAAATTCACAACAGGTGTCGTAACTTCTATACCTTCTGACCACATAAGTAAGCGCGACGTTCAAGCATTGCTTTGAAAAATCTGCGAAAATTTTTTGTATTCGTGCAAGGATAGCGTAAATACTACTCTAATCCAAAAGAAACATTCAAATGGACTGAGAGGGATTCAAGGTCGGAGGTAAGAGTCTTGGAAATCTGAAGACGGTTTCTTGTAAAATTTTGCCCAGGGTTAGTGTTTGTAGCGTAATTTGGCCCTGTACGTAAGACACGGTACATGACAGAGTGCAAAACGCCATACATACATACAGTACAGTTTATGTAAGGCGACGAACGTTGAGAAAACGCGTGTGTGCGATGGGTTATCGAACCTGACATAGGCCCGACGACGAAATTTACTGCCTCTGCATTTTGGAAACAGGAAGAAAAAACTGATCCTAGGGAATTCTCCGTAGCATAACAACCCCTGACTATGCAATTCTTCACCACTTCCGATCACCATGTAGGAGAAACGCATAGTAGCAGTAGGCCTATAGTACATATTAGCTAAAGTAAATGATCTGCCCGACTCCGGCCAGTGACTTCATATTTGACCTTTCGATGAAATCACGTGTCCTTATCCTTTCAGTTTCGACCAAAAAACAGTAAAGTTTTTAGAAAATGATTAAAAATAGAAAAAAAAATTTTTTCGCTCCGTTTTTTCCGTAGAAAAATCGTATAAAAATCTAGTGAACCTAACATTTTGCTCTCGAGTCAATTGGAAGACCTTTTTTGCCTGTGAATAAGACCTTTAAAATACCAAAAGGAATAAATACAATAGGCTGGGCAGAGCCAAAATACGAGTTCTTCTTAAACGGCAGTGTTGCTAAGTGGCGACTCAATTTCGACCACATAATCAAAAGTGCCCATTATGATGATTCTGTCCCCTTATTTGCTGGTTTAAGTATGGGGTCGTTGTTACTTCGGGGTCTTTGCTAGCCTTGCTCCCGATCACAGTTAGGTTATTTTTGTTTGAATGGTGATGGTTGTCCAACATAAACCTGTCCATGAACATGCCCATAGCTGTTTCGACGTATGGTCAATGAACTGACTTGGTTTTCTCACTTTACCTTTTACATTCTGGTTTCTACCATTTATTTGTCCTCCTTCCCATTTTTCTTAACATTCTTTAACTGCTCATTAATGTTCACTTTTTGTACATTTTTATTACTACCATGGTTGCAGAAAATCTTCAAAATTCTTTTAGGTTGTAAGTATTTTAAAGCTCTATTTCCCTCCCTCGCTTTCTCCTTCTCTCGTGACTTCGGTTGTCATTGGACGGGTGCTGCTTGTCGCCGGTTGTTTCTCGACATTTTTTAACATGTAAAAAAAAGGTAGCAGAACAACTCCATCACCCTCTCAAAGTTCACACCTTGCAAGAATATTGGACAGGTAGCAAACGAAATATGTTAAAACTGTAGTACGTTGGTCTTAAGTGCTGGCAGGTTCTCAGAAGAGGAGGTGGGGCATGAATTTGACTAGAAATCATTCAAATACAGTGGCAATAACCTACCAGTGAAAGATCCACAGCCCGCTTGAGGACCTTACAAAACTTTGGATTCCAGGTCATCTGAGACATTTTTTATCACGCTTTTCATCATTGAATGGCTGTTTACACCATTTTCGAGTCCGGTTTTTGCAATTCAGGTATTGCACCCTTACAGAGGAAAACATAATTATGCCTTATCTTCTGGTTAGGATGCTGTAAAAACGAGTAGGGGTTAAACAGTCTGATATTTCTTCGTTTAAAAGTGGGGAGACATGTTCCTCGTCCACCACCTGTTGACACCCGTGGTTGGCTTTTACCATATTTTTCCAAGTAGAGGAGAAATATGGTGGAAATCTCCTACTCCTCAAAAGAGACGGGGCTGCCATTAAATAACTGTTCAAAGAAGTATAAAACGAATTGCTAAATCTGGGTCTTCTTTGGAAAATTTAGCTTTGCAAAAAGCGAAATCCTCATTGACATTAATTTTATATTTCCATAAAAGCTTTTCAGTGGATGACTAAAAAGTTGCTTTTCAACACACATCCCTGTGCTTTTTTCTGATATGAAGTAAATTCGTTATTGACGGTGAAGAAATGAAGACGACAACATATCAGTAAGTTTGGTTTATCTTGAATTAATTTTTTTTAAAAAGCACTAAGAGCGGTTGAACAGCATTTGCTGTAATGTTCATAAAGGTTATAACATCTGTGGAATATAAACGTCGCTCTCGCGAGTTCGGCCTACCCTAGGGTAGCCTAATACACAAAACATGACACTGAACGGTTAAATGCAAGAAAGGGGTTAAAGGTTTTCCAACCTTAAACACCCACAGGGAAGTTATATACATGAATAGATTCCATATTGAATTTTATTTTATTTTTGTTATACGATATGAGGAAATGTAAATTGACAAAAACTGACGTGTTTGTTTTCTTTCGAATTTAATAATATTAACACAACATATACCTTGAACTCCCTGGCGGAAACACTTCTGCAACTGTTTTCCATTTTAAATAACTAATAAAAGTAACACACACACAAACTTTTTACGGGCGAATGATGATACAAAGCATTCAGGCAGAACCAATCTTTAGTGTTTGGCGGTACTTGTTAGAGGGCTCCCTTTTTTAACCTTTCCATTACTTTAAAATTGGAAATCACCTGTGATGCTATTTTTCTTCTTTTCATCCATTTCGTGCGGTTTTTATTTTATTTTGCAATGTGCTCATTCGCAGTGCAGACTTAATTCAAGACAAATATGCATTGTCACCTGGGGTTGTGCACAGTCGGCTGTTTTAACACATCCATTGGTAAGGATGGCTTAAAACACTAGGCAATTTATAATCAAATAACCATATCAACGATTAAAACAAACTAATAAGACTTATATCATTTCAGTGTGTGTTGTATTGTTTTATATGTCTACAATGTAGTTACAGCTTTCCAATCCCGTTTACATTGTTTAAGGTTACTTTGATTCATCCACCTTCCTAAATCGTAAGTCTTTTGACGTTACATGTTTATTTAATGTTAAAATACGTTGATATGGTTGAAGTGTAAAATTAGGGTAAAGACAGCAGTGCTAAACTATTCGAACTAAACTAAATGAAATCATCTTCATAGCTTGAATTTGTTGTTCTTTTTTAGTTTAGTCTCTATGCTAGGGTTGGACAGTTCATGTTAGCTTTGTTGTGCTCGTTCCTTTTATCTGGCTTCCTGTCTTGGGCAAGGAGCAAAGCCGTACGCAAATATTTACCGAGGCCCAAATTTTGTTCTGCTTGCATGGTTGTCTTGTTCAATTGAATGCTTCTTACACAGTGTTCTGACATGGTTACAACTTAGAAAGACAGGCGGTAGCAGAATGTTAACACCGCCAGGCGGGTGCAATAAAAGAGTATGATGCATGGTATCCTGATGAAAATGACAAAGTTGCACCTGACAAAGTTACACATTTAGCTTAAATTTCAGCGTTTATCAGCCCAGATCTGTTTAATTTATTTCCTACTTTCAAAAAGTCTCCAAGGTGCCAATAAACAAGTCCTTGCAAGTTTAATGTCCTAAGTAATGAACGAAAGTATATCAAAGAACTTTAGAGAAGTGCAAAGGGGGAAGCAACAAAGTGGAAATTCCACTGTTCGAGTCAAATATCTATTCAAGGAGTAAAGCAAATAATAAAAATCAATTCATTAGAAGCAAAGAAAAACAAAAAGAGCAACAAGCACCACAACAAAAAAGAAAAGTTCATAAATATTAAAAAAGAACAGTATGAACCCTTTAGGATACTGTGCAAGATAACATTTTAGATATTTCTTAAACGTACATTAGGCGTAACGTCTGCTTTATGAAACATCATCAGAATGTTCTAGAATTGCTCACTCGTAATTCTTATCTGTGAAAGACCTCAGTATGTCCCGGTGTATGCATGAAAAAGTTTGGCTTCAATCGAAATAGGCTAGATTTTAAATGGAAGAGACTTTTAATCTTGGGGAGAGAGGTTAAACAGAAGGATAATATTTTTTAAAACCAGAAAACCTATAGACTCAGTGATTCCTTGATGTGAGAGACTGATTTGTTGCACTGAAGTTCCTTACTTAAGTTTATACTCCTTGATTATATCATTGTTACAATGCAAGCAAAAAATGAAAAACAAAAAACCTTAGGAGCGATTCATTCCCGGACCGTCTGGTGAGGAAGCTTTAGTAAACTATGCCAAGAAAGAACCCATTAGGCCGGTTGTATTTCTGATTATCTTAGAGCAACATCATCTTTTTTACGTGTTCACATTAATGTGGGTATGACACGGCCAAGGTTTGTTTCTCTGTAAATAATCTCGGGGTTCACCTTGATATAAACGAATGTTTTCCAGGCTAAACTACCTTCATACATACTGGAATACGACCATATAATGTCCCAAATACAGGCCAGGTCCAGCCCACCTGAAATCCGAAAGCGAAAAAAGTATGTGACGCGTCCCGAGACGTGACGTCATTGGAGGCACACTTAGTAACGCCACTGTACTAGGCAGCTCACTCATCGTTCTACCCACCGAATCATATGCACGCTAACGCAAGTTAGCTGGTACATCATTGCAAACACCTGTGATATGATACTAGAAGCTAAAACTCACGCCCGCAACACGCGTGTATATTGGCCAATGATGTGCTTCGAAGCCCCGACACAACCGCGCTTTGTGCTCTATTTGCTGCGCTGGTATTGTGATGTAAGTGTTTTTTCATGAAACTGCTAAGATAACTTTTCCTCAGCGTATACTAGTTCCGCTAGATGCCCGTCCCTGCTAAGCGCAGTGTTTGGGCCACCAATTGCGTCATAACAGTCAGGTGACCTGTTGCGGCATTTTTCAAAGTTGAATTTTTGTGCATTTTCTTTAAATTCCATTTATGACAAATTACACGGGTTAACTGTGTGAAATGATTTTTATACAATACTGTATGCAATCTTGCAATACACTCAAGTTTTTTGGCCGTGTCATGCCCACATTAGGTAATTTAACTTAGTATTATTACTGTAAGAATCAAAAAGGGTCAACGTTCTTTCTACGTAGATCATTAAAGCGTTAGTAGGTGAACACTGAACAAATTCTTTTGAATATTCATGGTCGATTGTTAAAAACTACTGAATATTCACAACCATGCAACATCTGGTCCGGTTTAAATCATGCCGTAGCCTATGCTACCCACTGACTCGGTGTATTTAGTGCCCACCGATAAGTCTTACTCAGTGCACGGGTGGTTATGCAACACAACATTAATCGGACCCCTCATGTTTCAGTAAAGACTTTCAATTTTACCGGAATAAACTCACTACTAACAAAAATTAAAACAATATCAGCATGAACAATCGAATAAAATGTAACTAGGTCATTATGACGTTTAAGTTTAAAACTGAACCCACACTTGTTTGGAAAACCGTAACGAGGGTCTGAGCAAGAGAGCCCGCTCTTCGGGCTATCCCTAGTTCATAAAATATGTCTTTGTCCTTATGCAATTCTCCTGACTGAAATGTTGTGTAAACAGACTTATCATTGTTCACAAGTTTCTGACCATACAGAAATAGAGCTATAGGACATAATGACTTTATGATGTCTATTTCGGCAAACGCTTTGCATTGCATTTTAACCGCTTTGTGAAACACATAGAAGACGATGTCTTTATTCGCGCACGTATATTGTTGGCCGTAGCGGACATAAATCAGCAATTAATGGTACCATTAAATCGATTTAATGGTAACATATAATCGATTTAATAGTAACATATATTCGAATTAATGGTACCATATATTCGATTTAATGGTACCATATATTCGAATTAATGGTACCATATATTCGAATTACTGGTACCATATATTCGAATTTATGGTAGAATTTATTTGATGTAATGGTACCATATATTCGAATTAATGGTACCATATATTCGAATTATTGGCACCATATATTCGAATTTAGGGTAGCATATATTTGAGTTTATTGTAGCATATATTCGATTTAATGGTACCATATATTCGAAGTAATGGTACCATATATTCGAATTAATGGTAGCATATATTCAGTTTAATGATACTATATATTCGATTTAATGTCCACATATAAAACTAAACAGCCATTGGTCGAATTTATGGTACCATATATTAGAATTAATGGTACCATATATTAGAATTAATGGTACCATATATTCGAATTAGTGGTACCATATCTTCGACTTATTGGTACCATATATTCGAATTCATGTTACCATATATTCGGATTAATGGTACCGTATATTCGAATTAATGGTACCGTATAAAAAAAACATGTGATTGGTTGAGAATTAATGCTACCATTAAATCGAAATAATGGTACCATAAATTCGGGAATCCGACCGGCAAACAAATTTGCTGTCTGCATTTAAGTTGGTGTAAATTGAAATGCTATGTGCTTACCACAGTCGTGAGAGCAATTTCTGTTGTGTGACGAGATGTGCACACGGTCTGCCAATATGGAGGGACACTTATCGCAGTGCTTTAGCGTGGGTATAGAACCATTAGTATGGATGTGGGTCATGAGTACTGGTACGTGTAGTTTCCAACCATAAATCTTTATATTTTCTGGACAAGTAGCCTGCCCCAACAAAAATCCTGATAAATAAAGCTCATACCCGCACTTTTGACTAAGTACTCGTACCCCTACTCTTGACCAGTTATCCTATCTAGTCCTCGTACCCATGGCCTGTTACCCTTACTCGTAGCAGTAATCATGATTCTTTTTTTCTCAGGCACGCACCAGGTCAATATAAGAACCAATATCATTATTGACCTTCTCATTGTGTCATGCATTAAAGGGCAAATGTTGTGATCACAGACAATTTCAATTCTCTCAACTATGCAACTTGTTGCTCCTCCCATAATTTTAAAAGCTCCTCCTTCTGCAGATACAAACCTATATCATTGTTTCAAGACCACATCCTGGTCAGCATATAGGGATATAATGTGACATGTGTACTCCACCACTTTTTTGTGTGGAATGTGAGCTACTCCGGATCTTTTAAATTTTCAAACTTTGCTGTCAATCAAAGTGCAACCACCGACTGTAAATGTTGATGCCCCCATTTTGGTGCTCATTTTCATAACCCGAGTTAGATCTCAATGTCTTTGATTTATGTAAAATCGTTCATCCTTAGTCTACTTATATCTGCCATTTTGGGCAATAGTTTGGGTTCCTGTTTGTTTCATGTTGTTCGTGGTGACGATCAAAGGTATTTGGAAGTCAACAAAAGTTCCAATACAAAATGTTGCATCCATGTAGATATGATGCATTGTCCTGCTGATAATGAAATGATGAGAATGTTCCATATTCATTAAGCATAAATACTCTAGTAGCACAGATTTTTTACATATTTACATCTTAATAAACTAGCCCTTCACCTAAATTTTATAAAGAAGAGATAAACCGATTAAGATACAGAATAACTTAAGGCTAATCACAGTAGGGAAATTAAACATCATAGGCTGCATGGAATGCTGATGGAGTGAACTGGGTAATGCAACAGCGCAATATGGATATTCCTGATATCGTTACATATCACACGATCCAAATATAAATACGCTATGAATTCAGTAGCAACATTCATGAGTCATAGTGGAAATTAACGACCTCATTTTGGGTACAAGCCATTCACGATGATGAAAGGGGTTCAGCTACAACTTATGAACTTTTGTTAAACTTCTTTTTATAGCCGTTTCTGACAGAACTGGAAAGATTTCTTGGTATTTGCTAAAAATTTGCATTTCATGATTAACAGATAAGTGGCTTTAACTTCTAATCGTACTCCTCGATAATATGCTAACTCCATGAAAGTAAGGATAGATTAAAGCGATAACGTTTTCGAGTAGTCACGTTCTCTTCTAATCTTGGTAAGGAAATATCACATCAGATTAAGTGAACACTATTTGAAGTATTAGTCATGAGCAAAGTATTCACGAATCTGCAGATTAGTTGGAATTTATTATAAATTATAAATGAGAATACGAATAACCACAAAGTATTCTCATATTAATGCAATCAGAGGCTTCGGTTTCAGAGAAAAATCGTACCTCATATTATGCTTTTAAGTTTTGGTACGTTGTCAATTAACTGTGAAAATTTTCAATGAATTCTTCTCATTTTCTTCAAATATTATTCCACCCGATCTCACGAATTCATCACAAAGTCGATTTCGAAGAATCTAGGGGCATAGTTGCCTAGACTGTTCTAAATAATTGTTCCGTTAGTCAGTAGACATGTATTGCATTAAGATCGGATTTTTTCAAGATTTTAATAATAACTAGCATTGTTTTTATAAGATTTTAACTAAAGTAAGGCTATTGTTTGGAAGGTAGTCACATGCCAGATTTGATGAATAATTACAAAGTCCTTTTAAGAGTCTTCGAATAAATCGTTACAGCGGCTCATTGAGTTGACATCTACTATTTTTGTGAAGAGTTTGAAGGTAACCATTGCATGACAATGCATCTTATTAGCCTCATTACTCATGCTTCACTTCCTACTGTTACCAAAAATGTGAGAAGCTGCAGTTTTTGTGGAAAGGGATTGTATATGATTGCTACATAATGTTAAAAAGTGTCTGTTCACAAAGTTGTAATAAATGATTGTAATTATTAATGACACTGGCATTACCATTTCAGTTGTGAGTCAGATGGATAGAATTTCTTAGTTTGATCATTTACCATCAAGATGTGAGTGAATCTCAACATTTGTGAAAAAAAAAATCATGAATTTTGTGAACCAACTCAATGAGCCCCTTTAAAGTTATATTCATCTAAATGTAGCCATGCGTATTACAAGATAAACTATTGATGTAATTGAACCTTTTCAAAACTTGAACCCTACAGTTACTGCATGGGCCAAAAGTTATGTTTTATCTTCCATTTGTTTTTCTCTCTTTAATATATTATTCATTTTAACAATTTGTAAGTCCATTTTATCATATTCTTTTAAGCCATAGCCCTGAGTGACCTCTCAATAAACCTTCCGACACTGTGGCATGTTTTGCAACGTTACTAAGTAGTAAATGCACATAAAACACCAAACGTTATGCGGCTTCATATTTTTTTAGAAAGTTTTCTTCAAATTTGTCGTGAGTGACGTGTACATTGCTGTTAAGGTGTTGACTGGAAAGGTGTCCTGCTAAGGATGAAAGTCAAGTCCAACGTTTTCCCCTCTAAGTGATATTGCATACTCGGTGGCCAACGATACCGCAAAAATGGCAATAACGATTTACCGTATATGTATTACAATCAAGCTCGAACGTCCACTCGACTTCAGCTATCAGTTGCCTCTTCGTCTGTTCCCAGGCAGTACCAGTATTTTTATCCATGCTGAGGTAGAAGAAAGTGTCTTGAAAATTAAAGTTCATGATGAAGTTTATACTTGTGTTACTTTTTGTGGTTGGATTGTTCATGTCAGATATTGCAGCAGTATTATCGGTAAGTCAGAAATCATTTTATCAAGATTTAAAGATTTTCAACAACGTTTAAGTTGTGTCCCCTTTTCTGAGGTACAATTTGCACTTCGAAATAAGTTCAGCTTCAGGTGTAGAAACTGAGCCTTAAAGATCCAGTCTAAATCTGTTTGCAGGCTTTGCAGCTTATAAATATTGACAGCACAATGTGTATTGAAAACTGTAAAGTGTAAAGGTCTTGTTCTATTTTGACATAACTTTTTGTTGAATTTCACTTCTTTGAACATTAATAATAAATCATCTTCCTCTGGTTATAAAAATTTATTAAACAAAATAGAAAAAAAAAATAAAAAAATATTACATCAGATCCTTAAAGTGCTTATTCCACGTTGTCACGAATCATTGATGGTTACAGTACACTTCTTTCGTATTTTTGTAGTGCAGTAAAGATCACAAGTGAAATAGAACCTTTCCCCTAAATCTAAAACTTACTCCTCTGTCAAGTTATCTGGAATCCAGTATTTGTTTAATTTACTATTCAAATGATGCATTTATCAAAGATATCTCTTCGTTGGTGACATGCGTCTCGCCGTCATATAAAAAATAAACAATCAGATTTTTTGAATGCGCTGCCAAATAATGACTTAAAAATTTAAGTTTTCTTTTCCTACAATGTAAAAAAGCTTGCAACCACATTAGTGTGTTTGTCTTTTAAAGGAAACCATCATCAAACTAAATATATATGCTACCATGTTGTCAACTGGAAATAGTGACATCGGCCAACTAGGAAAATAAAATTCATAAAATTGAGTTTGAACTTTCATTTACAAGTTGCAACTATGTAAACCAGTTTGTTGTAGACCATGATTGATTGGAGGTGAACAATTGCGTTTTCCCTTCTTAAGAAGTAAAACAGGGAAAATATTGTGAAGATCACTAATAAATATTTTACTTAGATAGATAACTTTGATGCAAAATGTGGCAATAAATAAAAATGAAAATTTAGTGGAATACGGTGGGTAAACCCAACGAATGGCTTGAAAAGAAACTGATAAAGAAACGATTTCACAATCATGGTGAATTATTCGAGAACGCAAACAGTACATAGGTACAAAAGATTTGGGATTCGGGGAATTTCGCAAAACCAGTGATGCCTGGAATCTCACTTTTTTAAAGCAACTATTTCGTTCAATTAATAGCACTTAAGTAATTAAAGAGCCTAATTACATTAATTGTAATCAATAAAGCTGTCATTTTAACTATAAACTGCATCCATAGGAGGGTGCAAATCACAAAACTACTTAACCTTTATTCATGAAGTGTTCAATATCTCCTAGACCATCTTTAGTGAAGAAGACGTCACACCAAATCCAGGATATAACTATTCAATTTATATTGTTCACTTACACAGTCCTTTTCATTGCTCACTGTAAACTTTACTCACTATTAAATGGAGAAAAGTAACAATATGGAAACTTAATCGTATAGTAAGTTTACTTTTTTGCACATATCTTTAGTCTAAAATTTAAAAGGTCACTTCTGTGAATGTTCAAAAGGGTATCTTAAAATTAAAAGTCACGACCATTTGGAATTTCACAGTTTTGACTGCGAAAACGTTTATCTTGTTTTTCTTAAAGTCCCTCCCACGTTATGTCTTAGGGCGAAAACGAAATGTTTCCCATAAGGGGAGCTGCTCTCCGAAGGAGTTACGTCAACGTATTGGACACAGTTCGTTTTCCACGCTACGGGATGGTTTACCTACACATTTAAATACTTTTTTAAGGTTACTTATACTCATTTGGCAATACCACCTCTTTATTATAACGTTCATTCTTCACCATTTTACAAATTTTATAAACACTTCCCAAGCAAGTTAGTGTTTCAGTCTAGAAACAGACTTATCAGCAACTTTCAATATTAGGTCTGTTTTCTTTATCAAAACTCAGATTTTTAAGTGTAGTTAACCATTTGGAGCTGTCACTTTAGGAAAAAAGTTCCTTCCTTCATTCTTGAAGAACTACATTTTATGTGGGCTTTACCCCTAGCTTGACCCTCCTTATGACATGTTTTGGTCTAAAAATGGTATTTTGTTCGTCATTACTCTCTCACTAGTCTATTAAATTGGTTTTTAACTTGGGAATACTTGAGTATGTGCTTTGGCCTTTCTGGTTTGGTATCTGCAGTGTAAAGCCTTATTGATAGGTAAATCACAAGTATTTGCATTTTAGTTAGGGTGTTAAAGGCGCCTTTGCCGTGCGCAACATGATTGTGACCGATCGGATTTGTTTAATTTGTAGGAATGTGTGTTACATAAATATTAAATATTCAGCCTCGTTTTACTTATTTACAGAATGCACTTTGAAATTTCATACTGGCATTAATATTCTTTCATGGGAAACCAGCAGTCTGTTGACGACAATTGTTTAAAGACAATTGGTACTAAGATAATATTTCTCGGTAATTTTAACACCTCTCGGGATCCATCCTCATTATAAAACTGAACACAATTTGAAGTATGCAGTGCGGTCGTTATTTAATTCTATAAAACAGCTGACAAATGAGCACACAAAGGGTTTTCTAATAAATCACTTTAAATCGAAATTGTAAGATACGCTGAGGACAACAATTCGGGTGTTCTGGCGTTGAACGAAGAAAAAAAAAACTTGTTCTTAACTTTCGTTAATCTATAGTAATGCCAGATAACAGTCCTTTGTATCAGATAATAACAAAGTTTACCTTCGGAATAATTGAACATAATAACCACAGAAACCGTATAACACACATACCAAGAGTAGGGATGGTACTTTGAACCTTAATCAACTTTTCCTTTGCGTAAGCATCACTTATTACTACTTGGTGGTTAGGCTGAGGTTAGTAAGGGACTCATTAATTGTGTGCGAGTGGCCTGTAGGGATTCGAGGCTCTGAAAAATTCATACCTCGGAAATTGAGGCTCTGACAAATTCATACTTTGTAAATTGAAATGTTCTCCACTCTTTGAGTAACCGTTTATCGTCACCAAATTACACAATATATTTATGAGTAAGATTACATCCTTCTGTGATGAGGAAAATACCTTTAGTTGTCCACCTCTTGAAATGCTCTTCCTTCTTGAAAATCATGGATTTAATTGTTTTTGTTTCTCAATATGCAAAAAAAAAAAAAAAAAAAATACCAAAAAAAAAAAAAAAAAGAAAAAAAGAAAACTCCGATATACTGCAGGACTTAACTGCGTCAAAACTGCGTGGGTGTACGGGGGCTAATATCAGTATTTTCAAATTTGTTGTAACTTGATTCAGGTATTTAGCACATAACTTTCACCGGGAGTTTCAAGTTCTTTTTCAAAAAGGAAAACATATCATAGGCAACTTATCTCGAATTTATTGTCATTTAATTGTTTCTTTGTAACAAGCAATTAGAACAATATATACTAGTAGTGTTACATGTGTAATTATAAATTGCATTTAAGTTAGGAAAGGAAGTACTCTAGAAAACCTTTTTAGGCTTGTGATGTAGAACACTTTCTGTAAGAAATAGCAGTATGTAGAAGAAAATTTGGAATTAACTTAAAATGGATAAAGTGAACAAATGTTATGTTAATGTTTATGGTTTGCTTTTTTCAAAACTTAATTATGCGTTATGTGTACACAATACTTGCTCTTAAAACGTTTAATTGATTTGAAACATTGGATTTTATTAAGAGACATTTCTCAATGAGCTGATGCTCGTACATAAAAGACCTAAAATCTATTCTTGAGGAGCACCACATGTCATGCTTGATGATTCAGAGTTGACTCCATTATAAGCTTCAAACTACATTCTATGTCAGCTGACAGTTTTCTCCCTTTTTGTCAATGATACCTGTGAGCTTCCACATTAAAGCGTCATTGTTGGATCGTTCAAATTTGTAGTGTTATGAAAAGTTTAATGCAGTGTTAAATGTAGCTTTTATTTATCTTCTTTCGCTGACATCCCTTCATTCAGTACAGTGTAGGAGAAATGCACCTGGGTGAATATTTTGTTACAAGCTAATGTTACAAATGAAAGTACTTAACTTGATACAAAGTGTTGCTCCTTCTTCCCTCGTTGAATATGTATAATTTTCATGTATGTATTGCTAAGAAGCAGACTTTATGTACGCATAATCAAGTACTTGACGATTTTATCTTCGGAGGACACAATTGGTAAGAAATGAATTATTTAGATCAGTACAATTTTCAATCGCATTTGTTTTCATTATGCAGAAGATACGTCAAGATGAAATAGCTTCACGAGGGAAAGAAACACAGAAAGCAAGTAATTTTGCTCTCAACGTTTTAGACGAAGCAGTGTAAAAGAAACTTTTCAATATTTTATTATACACAATAATCATGTTTTTCTTACAAAACTGGACTTCTATCAGCAAAGCAAACTCGTACTTACTTACCGAATCCCCAGCGGGTCACATATTTCCAATTGACTCCATTCAATGAGAATACTACAATTTTTGTGGAAGTGGAGACAAATGAAACATGCCGTATCTTATTTTTGTTTTACAAAACGGCTCAAACTGGGCAATGCAGAAGTAGGTGTCTGAAATTTTCCACCATAAAAGAACAGTCGCATCACCAAAGATGACATGTAGCCGAGTAAATTGTCTAGATCCTGAAGAGGTATTTTAAGAGAATGAGAAAAACCATGTAGGTTATTTAATATTTACCAGATAAAAATAGAGGTTTTTGCCAACATCCTTTTTTCGTGGACTTGTAAAAGTCCTAAAATAGCAAGAAAATCCACTTACTTGTTCTTGTTTTTCTTTCTCTGAAGGTTCTTCCTACTTTTTCTACCAACAACCTGAATATCCGAGAGATTGCAAGGAAGTTTATGACCAATGTGAACACCAGACTGCAGATGGTGTGTATCTAATCAAACCGGAAGGTTCCCTTGAACCGTTTGAAGTTTTCTGCAATAGTAGTATAGACGGTGGAGGTTGGACGGTATGTATGTCATCACAGAGAACTTGTCTACATGTACTTTTTTGTTTTTGTTCTTTTTTGTTGAAAAGAAAATTCTTTTACTCTCAACATTCGTGATTATTCAACATACGTGATCCTTTCCTAGCCTGGGCTCCTGTTCAAATTTACTTGTTTATTTTGCATTTGAGTCTTACAGTAATTGTAATTTTGATCATCTTTTTAGGACAATCGCAAAGATGCCTTCT
>WURT03450830.1:0-22408 GCA_009936505.3 Holothuria glaberrima
CTATATATATACAGGCTACACACACACATATATATATATATACTATAGGTATTGAAATTTATATCACAAGCACATTAAATGCATCCTGGTGCCCATTGCATTGCGAAGTCACTTTCTTTTATTACGTTGAATAAACTATCGCTTAGTTACTTGTTTCCATGCTTAGATTTCAAGTAGACAACTGTTCACTTATTTATTGACTGCATATTCGAGTACATATAAACATTTTCATTTTTCTGTATATCAAACGTATTTATGCATTATTTATTAATGAGAATTGGTTTTCATTTTCCCGTTACAATGCGTTACATACACTGCTTGATTACACCTTTCTATCTGTAAACAATTTGATAGGAAAACGATACCATAAGCTTAGAAAATAAGTATATGTACCACAGTGTAGCATGGACCTTCCTCACTGATGCGGTTTTTTAATACTCAATATACGTAAAAAATTTTAACAGAAAATTTTACTTCAAAGGTATCATATGAGGCACCAGATTGCATGTAAGGACACCTAATTTTTCAAAAATTTTCAAAGGGGAGGGGAACACCCCTTCCCTTAGACCCCTCCACTAGGCCGGTAATCACACAACATACTACATGGCAACCCGTTAGATAACTCCTGCCTACGCCAATGAAAGCATTATGTCATTGCCCCATTTTATAGAATTGATTTAGAGCTTTCTGGATCCCTATACAGGTATCTGCCAGCCTCCAATAGATACCCTTTTATAATGCAAAATAAACCAAAGGGGAATTTGGGTAATTTTCAAAGATTGTTTCTGTGGACTCCACGCACGTATTTGGGTGTAAAAGGATATGTCGAATAGAAGGCAGTACAGAAGCAAAAAATAGGGGGGGGGCTTCAGGAGATTTTTTGACAACGTATTTTTTCTCTTAGACAGCATAGTTTCCTCTTTCACCTAACCAAAAATTAGAATTCACTAAATTAAGGACATTTCCCAGTCATATATGATCAGCTCCGAAATTATCCCAAAGATAGCACCATTTTGCATCTAATCAACCTTAAATTAACAAAATTTTCTCAAAGGAGAGGGGACATCCCCTCCCCTTACACCCCTCTCCTAGTACGGCACCTATCTATAGTCAGACAAAGGAAGGACCCTCACTGCTGTACAAAAACGCAGGGCACATAAAAATGGGTACAATTTACGCAAACATGGGAGTTTACTGAGGTAAAATTACGGCATTCATCGGTGGTGCCCCCCTTCACCACAGTCTGGCGGCGCCACCGATAATTAATAAACTAGGAGAAAATCTCATGCCCCCTCAATCACAACACTTGCCCCCCTAAAAATGTAAAGCTAGCTTCGGGCCCGGTTAGGAAGGTTTAATCACTTACCTTGCACAAAGATTGTCTGTTGATTAAATATCCCTCTTTGAACAGGTCGAAAAGTGTAAACATCATACTAGCACTGACTATTCCAAGGTCGGCTACAAAGAGATTAATCAAATACAAATTATGTATGTTTTTGCGGAGAGACTCGGTTCTAAATATAGCTACCAAAGCACCACAGTTCCAAATAAAGCTCAGCAGAATTATAAGAATCAAAGAGATCTTTTCCAGCACCAGTCCCGAAAGGTAATCATCTTCGACTGCTCTAAAAGTCGTGACATTTTCGTAGTAAAAATGGGTTGCGTTGAAAAAACGAGAATTCATTTTGTTGAAATTGAACTTATCGAACAAAATTTTTACCAGCCACAACGAAAGATCAAACTCAGTATTGTGTAAGAAAAAATGATAAGACAGTAGTTTCTATTTAAATGTCATATATATATATATATATATATTGCTGAGGATACCTTTTTCCATTTAATAAATGCTAACATTTAGAACTGACATTACTGAATATGCCCTTTGCCCTCTTTTATCATGTTGCGTGCAGTCAATTTTAATTCGTTGTCTTCCAACAAATCAAAACTAGTGTGTATCCCTATTCAGAGAAATTAAGCCTTGCAATTTTTTTATGACATAGCCTATGTATTAAATTGCCACAAAAGCAATCACTGACAACCTAGGTATCACTATTGTTTTCAATATTTATATGATATCTCTATTTTGTTATATATCGATGTTTATGGCTGCTTAAATTCTATATCACTCACTCATTTGGAAAAAACAAAACTTGTAGTCTAAGTAGTAAATCGAAACTGAAGGTTGTCAAGGTCTCTTCCCACTGATATATATTTAATGACCCGTTTGGCCTTTACAAGCGTATGTTATACATTTCTGACTTTCGATGAATAGTGTCTTTCTAACATCATAGATCGGTCATTGCACGATGAAGCATTCTTACGAGGAACTGTTAGTATAAGTTCTAGTGTTAGAACGATCATCGATGTTCACCATCGGTATCGACCGAGAGTCCTCTTTTTCATCTTGTATCGGTATCGGCAAAATTTACCTTTAAAGAGGGGTTTGCATCACCCCAAGGATGACTTTTACTTGTTAGTAAGCAAAAGTCGCAGTTGGTATACTACTCTTTGGTTGACATCAGAGTTACAAAATTCAAAAGATGCAGAGCTGGCCCCTGTTTCATTAAGAGTTAAGAAAGATCTTAAATTTGATCTGCCATGCAATCGTCCTATTGAAATCAAACTTAAAACGATCTTAACATTTTATGAAACAGGGCCAAGCTCATATTACACAGCATGCACAGAGAGTCATTTGATAACACAGTAGGGCTTTGTTTACTCATCTGGATAAGGCCTTAAGCAATAATCTATGTTTGTGTTTGCACAAAGAAGCTAAAGACAGTTATGGGCTGGGCTAGAATCAACTTAGTTGGGAGAATTGGAACAGTCTGAGATGAGAAGATTCCCTCTTTAATGCCGATGTTACCCAACCGATACTTTAAGTCCCATATGTCATGAAAATGATACACTACTTGAGTATTTTTGAATGAAAGATCCAATATTTTACCTCATCAAGATGGAAGGACACTTCATCGTGTTGACGGGGACAATGGATAGTTGTAGAATGCTTATTACCCAAATATCGGTGTCGGCTTGGTTTCTGCCGATATTGAGAACTGAAGTATTAGTATCGGTAATATCGGCTTCTTGCAATAACGGTACAACGCTACATATAACCTTCACGCCGTGTGCAATATCTATGAAGGATCCCTAGGTAAATACTTCATCCAGAAATACTGTTAAATCGGGGAGTTGCAACTGGTTATGACAACCCCTTGATTTGAATGACGGGCAATCCGTAAATGTGGCGTACCTAGACCTTACTGTAACTGAAAGGAATGTCCTCTTATTAAAATGTTTACTGTAACTCTCCTCCAATGACTTTCTGCACGGTAAATCCATATTTTGAAATACGCACAAGTATTCGTGGATAGAACGAGATGCATTAAGACGAAAAACAACGTAATATCACTATAGTTTCGCTTTTTGTGATGGGGTAAGATACTAACGTGAATAATGACATTAAAAATTAAACAGCATATTAAAGTATTGTTAAACCATGAAATTGATAGTACGCGCTGTTTTACTCCACTGAAGGATTGAAAGATGACGCAATATCTCACTCCTTCCTTCGAAAACAATTATCAACAACATCATTTTGATTCTGTAATATACCCAAAATAGCACTCGCAAGTTCTTTTCATTGAGAGCTCTTTTCCAACACATTTGCATACAAAAGCAGCCTAATAAATTAATTTGTACACTGATGCCGTTGCGTTGCATTCGAACTTAACGTATGTTTTGTTTCTTGAAATTTTGGGTAAAAATATTATACTGACTACAATGAAATATATTTCTTTCTGCAAGGACCTTGTATCCTAAAATACGAAGTTGCACAACTACCCTTTTAGCTCACTCATCATTTTATACCTCTTAGTCATATATTAAAAGGTAGGAATACCACGAGTGCATCATTTACCTTTTATTTAAAGCAGCGACCCTCTCGCAGTACCCGAATATAAATGTCTGACATTCCAGTTTATCACTATAAACGCGTTAACGGCGACAAGCGCGTGCGAAGCACTCTGACGGAAAGTTTTCCTTCGAAAACATCATTTTTTTTCATGGTTAACTTTGCATTCAGGCAGTACTAACAGAAAGGGCAAATCTTGCCATCCAGGACATTTACAATTCTCCCAACTATGCAACTTGTAGCTCCTCCCATAACTGTATTTAGCTCCTCCTTGTGCAGCTACAAACCTATTTTATTGCTTCGAGGTCATGTTCTAGTGGGCCTATAAAGGTGCGTTCACACTAAAACCGAAATCTGCTGCGTTTTGCAGGCGGACGCGAATTTGTTTTGTTTTTCAGTACTAATAGGGGCAATTTTACTACAAATGAAAATTTGAAAATCGCCCCAGTCTCTCTGAGATAACAAATTTCACGTTCCGCCCGCAAAGCGCAGCAGATTTCGGTTTTGGTGTGAACTCACCTAAAGAGGAATAGGTACAATCCAAGAACTCACCCTGACTGCATTGTGTGGAATGTGAGCTACTCTGCATCTTTTGAATTTTCAAACTGCGCTGTCAATCAAAGAGCAGTCACCCACTGAGAATTTTGATATCCCCACACCAAAAATATACTTTGGGTGACGAGTGTATGGCTTTAAATTTCTAACCAAAAAGAAAAGTCTGATTTATCAGTGCTTTGTAATCTGCTATGCACTACTATTCTTCAAGTATGATTATCTTTTCAAAACTAGAAGGAGGCTCAAAGGATTTCTTTTCTTTGCAACTTAGTTATAAAAATTTCTTCTGTTTAAGCACGTGGAAGAGTATTTCTGTGACACAATGACGGTGAAATAAAGCAAAAACATTTGGTATCTTATTAAAAAGAAAACGAAAAACAATAAACTGAAGGTAAAGATGGGAAAATTTAGATGGGCTGTGACCAAGGAGTTGCTATTTGACAACCCCCTCCTGTAACGGAACACAAATAAAGCACGTCAATTAATTATCCATAAAGACATTTCATCTCACCTCTTGTTGAAACATTTTGCTTACAACTTCTTTTGAATCACATTTCTTCGATTGGAAAAAGTTTGGACTACACCAACTTCTACGCAATCACTGTTTGTCGTTATTACACGTTCGGCAAAAGATTTGATAGCGTGGGATAGACACAAGAGTCCTCATAATCAGGAATGCCGCCGGAGCTGATGACTGGGGCCACACCACAGAGTGCCATATTTGCATCCCACATAAACCCAGACAGTCGGTGTAAAGGGTGTATGTGCTTGCCCACGATTGTATGTAACCGGGCGGGTGCTTCTTTTGTTACGTTGTGCAGGCTTGCCATACTGGGGAGGGGTTAAGGGGAGATGGACACTCCTTTTATATCTTTGTTTGTTTGAGGTGGTGTAGCAGCAAACTTGTGACATCTTTGGCAAAGTTTAGAACTGATCATATGTTGAACAATTGTCATTGTTTAGTAAATTGATCTTATATATAAGGTTATATGTATGGGATGTGAAGTGGGTAACCCCCCCCCCCACCCGTCCTCTTGAAAATTTGTTTTGTGTAAGACGGCTAAGGTGTAAAATGTTGCTATCATTGATAACATGTTTAGAACTTGCCATTATTTGGTGATATTGTTCGATGTGACATGGGGCACTCCAAAGCCGGTACCATGAGACCGGCATAGGGCATCTCTGGGGTAATTACAAAATGGACAGTGAGAATTCAGACGATCAGCGTGTACTGGGTAGTGATAGAAATGGCAGTAGGAATAACGAAAGGGCCGTGGCCTTAGAAGTATTTGCTGTAAAAACATTACATTTACCATTTACCAGTAACGGGTGTCCGTGAAGCGCGTTTTGAAAATGTCTGACAACAAGTACATACTTCCAATGCTATAGCTGGCAAATGTTACAATAGGCTTCTCATGATGTAGGATAATCATTATTCTATGATCTCTTCTTCATGGACAGTCCTTACAGGGTTTAAAGAGGTACCTCTAACTTTTGGAAATTTGTTGTAGTCAGAATAGTATGAACCCTGTGTCATTGCCCTAATTATGGCCATAAGATAAAGAAAAAGCGGCAACTATGACGAATGCGTGCAAAGCGCTTTTGCATTAAAATCATTTCTAGGTAAAGTAGTTGCACACAGACTAGGTACCGAGGCACCATCATCAACCCCCTCCCGCACAAAAAAAAGAAAAACAAAGGTGTATGCCAATAGAATGATAATCCGCTACCTGTTAATTCAATAGAGTTTTCAATTTTCATACAATATGTCTCCTCAAAAATAGAGGAACCAGGTAGAGAAATCGCTTGCTCCAAATTCTGTCAATGTTGCACTCCTGATGAATTCAATAGCGGCTCTAAGATATTTGGGGGGGGGGGGGCAAAACCAGATCGGTATGCAAAGAGTCTGGTAACCCCTTCCCCTCCGGGAATATCAATGATCTGCTCCGTATGCTGCAGTAGGGGTATGGTGAATATTTTGTATTTTAACCACAGCTGAGATAACATGTTATCACTGTTTTTTTTTTTTTTTTTTTTTTTTTTTTTGAGATTGACGACCATGCCTTGCAAACTTTAGGACCACTTGCCCCCGTACCCTTTTGGCGGGCCGCCAATGATGATCATGTTTATACATACAGCCAACTGGATTGATTGTAGAATTGCTCTCACCGACGAATAATGATACACGTGTAAGGGCGTACTAAAATAACACGAATAATGATATACGTGTAAGAGCGTACTAATAATAAAAGTAGCATGAGTCTAAAATTGCGAGGAACAGGCAAAAATTATGATAAATTGCATAGACCTTGAAAATTTCTAATTGTTTTCGAATGCTTTGTGATAGAAATGATTTAGATAAACCCATCACTCAGTCTCAAACACGCTTCTCCCTACCTACTTCAAAAATATATGGCTTAAAAGCCTTTGGGGTTCATCTTAAAAAAAATCGGATGTTTCGGGAAATCAGTTAAAGGAGAGCAGGTGACTCCCATTCCCAAAGTCAGCACAGGTCAAACTAGAGCGATTTCAGATGGGATTACGGTCCGATTTTTGTGAGTTTTAGTTAAAATCTTTTTATCCCTATTCAAAAAGGGCAACAATGTCGTCACATCGTCAGATAGCGTTTATCGGGCACGCGTACAAACATCGGATTGATTTTCGAACAAGTATCGCTCTGTTGAGCGATATAAGTTAAATAATGGTAGCAGAACAGTTTATCGTGAGACAAACTAGGAACAGTTATCGATATAGCGTGACCATCCTTAAAACAAAGTCTGAATAAAAACAATTGGTCCGATTTAGAAAAATTCGGATCGGACTTTAAATTGAAATCGCTGTAGTGTGACCCGCCCTTAAGCACGATACTAGACTAGCATCCCATAAGGTCTGTGTGGTGAAAGTTTTGGCATCTCAATCCCATAGATTGTAGCAAGTTTAAGTAATATATCATAATTCTCACGTCCATAGATCTGTAGAATAGCATCATTGGACGGCCAATCACCACTTTTGGCACACGGTAGGCCCTTCTCTCGTCTTAAATAACTTTTTTCTCCTTTCATTTTTTCGCCACCAGGGGGCCCCTGAGGCCCACTTCATCCGCGCCTGCATGTGCCCCCTTCTACCAGAAGTTCCACCCAACCCCTCCAGAAAATGTACTTTGAATACTGTTTTAAAATTTTGTCAAGCTTTTGCCCTTTATTATTTCTCCTTTTTTCTAACTTTTTCTCTCTTTTTCCTCCTTTCATTTTTCCTCGACAAGTTGGGCTACCCCCGAGGCCTCCTTAATCCGCGCCTGCATTTACCCCCTTCTTTTTATATTCTTGTGCTCCCCCCTCCCCCATCTCCCCAAAGTCACTTTAAATTCACGTTAAAGTAACTAGTGATTTTAAAATGTAGCTAGTTACTTTTTCTGTCAGAAAATAACTATGAGTAGTTACTTTAAACATCGCAACTAATAACTGTTACGAGTTACAATTTTAAGAAAATAAATGTAACAATATCGAGTTACTTTCAAACTGAAACTGGAAAAATACTGCTCGCAGGCAAACACAATGTTTAGCCCCTAATGCGTACCTTTGGAGACATTTCTGCCCATAAGGGCCCGCATCATCAAATTTAAACAGCATTTAGTCCTAGCAAGGTCAACATAAGGAAAATGGTCAAAAGTAAGCGAGTTCGATAATTCCGCCGTACATGCGCACATCCTCAACAGCTTCGGGATAAACATTACGCGGCCGTACGTACAACGTGTTCCAAAATTTGAGTTTTTTTCTAAAAAATTGTCAATAATCCTCTTTTACATCCATAACAAGTATCAGGAGGCTTCTTACATGTTGTTCTGTGTTCTGGGCTGGATGAAAGCTTCCCTTTTGGAAAATTGTATCATAATCTGCCACGAAGTAGGCTTTGTTTACAATTTGCATACACAATCCATGCGCCATTCGAATCGTAATTGAACTCGCTTATTGTTTACCATTATTGTAGTGTATTAAGTATGCATTCAAGGTTAACACACCAATGCGTCCAAGGCCCCATATATTTCGGCGGATCAGTTCCAGTTCGGTTGTCTCCTGACACGTACCCGGATTTAAGGATTAATCTCCGCAAGTAGTCGGGACACCAAACAAATCAAGGAAAGCGACAGGTGAGGATCCAGATCGAACCTAGCCCCACCCCTCTGCTGGAAAGCCTGGTCCTCCCTGTGGTGACAATCACGGCGTAACCCCTGGGGTAAGGAGACAATTGGTGTCTCAGAGTGTGATTTCCTGCAGTCTAAGACGTTTGCGATGCAAAGTTTCGAAATGATCCTTTATACCCTGCATGGGCACTGCAGACTAAGAAAAAAAATCGAGCTTTAGAGTGCCCTTTCTTGTAAACTCAAAAGCTTGTAATTATAAATTCTGTACGATGTGGTCTCTCGTAGAGCACCCTTCGAGATTTTGAACTTGATTACTTGTGACGTCTTAATACGCTTGCGTATTAAACTTGCTTCTAACAAAGACATAAAGTTGAGACAAATCGTACTGCTACATTTATGATACACATGTTACACTATATACAAGGTTAACAAAACTGAGTTCATCAGCGTATACATATCTAGAGCATACGGTAAACAGGTCCGAAACGTCATTAATTAATATAAAATTCTTAAATTAAAGTGTCGTGTGTTGTCGATGTCACTCCTAAGGTTTAATCCTGCCCGGCATCACAGAATCCTACCTTTGTGTCTGAGAATGTGGAAATGTGATTAACCTTTCTGTTTTTGTTCTTCTTCCCCATGGTCTGTTTTTTCATGCCAGGGAGTTATCCTCCCTGGTCGTATACAATGAAACACGCAGCTACAATTAGTCCCGTTTAACATAACTTACACTGAAAGTATTTACCTTGACTTTATAAATTAAAACATTTGCGTTAGGAATTATAAGTGTGTCAACTCCGACATTCTATACACTGTTTTGTTTACATTGTTTCACAATACGCATTTGCACGGATTGGTGTTACATCCTGTTATCGATAACTTTGTGGTTTCAAACAACGAATACATATCGTTTTTGCTTGTATTTTTGTTACATTAAGCCTTATGAGCCAGCAGAAATCATCAACTGTGTTCATGTGATGTACCGTAGCAATTGTGGATCTAATTTTTCATCTTACAAAAGTACTACTCGGCTGATGAGATAAGGAATTAGTTATCACCAGAGTATCGAGTAAGGGCTCAATATTTCTTTCCTTTTTCATCTCAGTTTTGCTTCATGTGTGATTTTATTTCGGACATTAAACTTTGCATTTTCAAAAGAATCAGTAAGTTTTCTCATTTCATTCTTGATGTCCTGGCGTTATAGATGACAGAACAGAAATGTTCACTCGAAAACTTATGCGCTTTGTCTTTCCTTCAATTTTCTTCTAATTGCGGCTATTTTTAATGATCACCTTTCGATATTTGTTGCAAAATATTGAGTCAAAAAGCCTTGTTGACTAGAATATAATCTATTGTGGCACTACTTATTTTCAAGTTACTTGGAATCTGTTTCAGATATAAATTGATTGAAGTTCTTTAAATATCAATGAAAACAGTAATCATTCTACCACACTTAATAGAGTTATCACCACATGAAATTGGTAAACGCTTCCATTTTGCTACGGTCATAATCGTTGCATAGTTAAATTTGCTATCCAAGGGCTTTGTCTCCCAAAGAACTAAAAATACAACTTATCAATTGGACCAGCAAGATGCACAACGCGGTAATCATCTTTAGGGTCAAATTGGTATTTAACAGAGGCGGAGGATGGAAATTCGGTCAGAGGGGGCGAGGATGGCCTGTAGGGGGGCTTCGAAGTAGGTAGAGCAAGGGAATTCTTTCAGAGGGGACGAAGATTGCCTGTAGGGGCGCTTCGAAGTAGGTAGAGCAAGGAACTCTTTCAGGGGGTGGGGGTGGGGAGAATGGCCTGTAGGGGCGCTTCGAAGTAGTTAAATACTCTATGCCTCAATAGGGTAAAAACCTTAAAAGGGCGCCGATGGTCGATTTGAGTCCGTCAGGGGGTGTTTAAGTTACTGTTAAGGAATGCATGCCACACATGTTTAAGTCCGAACTAGTACACCGCCCTTGCCCTAGTGATTCTCACATAGGCCTATGTAATGCAATTACTTTTAAGCGAGCAAAAGGCCGGAGTTACGTAACATAAATTTTAAATCGTTTAACCACAAATCACGTGAATTACTAGGGAGACCAAACTCTTTTTGTCAATGAAAGTTATCATTAAATGTGCTGAGGAATGAGTGATCAGATTGGTTCACCTGCGTTGTACAGACGCCTTCAGAAATGGGGTCTAGAATTTCCCCACTTATTTTGGGGGAAACCGCCAGATGGAGGATTTTAAAAATGAACAGCACCTCACATGTTTGGAGCTTCCCACTATTAGGTAGGCACGCTCAGGGCAGACAGGAAATTCTCACTTGACGTTATCTTGATGTTGCTCTATAGCTTATTTTTAACGCTCAGACTGGCATTTCATTAAACTGTCAGTCAGAGATTTCAGACAGAAAGATGAACGTCCATTGAGAGCACATATGAGGAATCTTAAAATATTTTTCCGGAACTATTTTGTAAGATGTCTTCGTAACTACGAGCAAAACCCAATAGGTAGAAAGCAGTGAATACGATATACGAAACTAACTTAAATAAAATACAGTTACAGCGACTTAAGCTGCGACCATAAAGCATAAAGCATATTGCGATACATGCCTAAGTTTAAACAAAGTACATTAGGTGTTCCATTGATAGCATAGGCGTACGGTACTACTTCCAACAGGAAGTTACCTCACTCTTGCCAGAAATTTTAATGCATGTTTGCTACTGATACACACAGCGGACATTTTGCCTCAATGTGGTGACCTTTCTGCCCTTATAATGGGTGTTACGTCAACCACCCCACCCCACCTCATCTAGCACGCCGATTATTGTTTAAACAGCCCAACTACGTATCTTGAAGTAAACAAATACGACATAGTGCTTTACCTAACTGATGTCTCCATGATTGTTAGAACTTGATTTTAAGACATCGTAAAAGAAAACTTAGTCGAATCTATTTCAAAAAAAGTTGAATTCTGTGAAAGGTGTTGGTGCAACTAACGATCCTATAGACAAAATAGTTTTAAGAAAATTTATAAGTAAGTTTAAAGAAAACTTTACAAAACATTCTTGTCAGTGAACATTTTGAAACTTTCGCGTTGAGTCAAGAAATATCTTACAGAAACAAAACAGTTTGAAGACAGTTTTCGTGACAGTCATCAACAAACAATATAAAAACGTTTCAAACATTAAATTTGCCAAGTCCATGCTTAAGATATCGCCTTGAATCAAGTCAATACCCTGCATATCTAATAAAAAGAGAGACAAAATATTTAGCAATAAATCAAAATAAAAATAATACACCAACGATGCTGGACAATCTGTGCAAAATGACTGTCACGGAATACAATTTTCACAGATTATATTGTTTGCTACCCTCATTTGTATTGACTTAGAGTGAGAGAGATATGTGTTGTCACAATATCTGACGTTAAATATATGTAATTTGACATAAAAGATTTGTTGGCTTTTTAACTTACCCGGTTTTTTAACTTTGGTTTATGGAAAGACTATGGCAAAAGCTGTTTAGATGATAAGTGAAGAAATAATTCTTGATGTCTTTTTAATAAATGTACACACGCGATTGTCTCTCTGGGTATTTTTAATAACCTTTTCCTCAGGGTAAGTTCAAGTGCTTTCACCAAAGGCATTGAAACCTTCAAACAGAATGAAAAACTTGTACAACTTCTTTTCGAACACCTTTGCTACGGGTGAGAATTCTCCTGTCCCCCTCCCTCTCTCCTATTCCAATGTCCATCCAACTTGGACAACTTGGGTGTGTTTATTGTTCCAAAAACGTGAAATGCCGGGACGTAGATCTTTATCTTCTTTGTCCGTTATTATTTATTAAAAAAGTAAATATAAAAATCTGAAGTTTCGCGTGAGCATTTTGATAAGCTCGGTGAAATCGCTTAAGCATGTGCGTTATTGGTAACACTATCACATATAGTTCAAATTTTGAAACACCTTTTGCCCTTCCTGCTAATTACTTTGAGTTTACTGTACGCAAACTGTAATGGACAATACCATATATCAATCGCATTCTCGAGTTTCCAATTAACACACACATACACATACACATACACATAAACATACCCACGCATAGACTTCGGAAATTCCAGGATAAGCTTTAGACTCCCCGGAGCGATCCTTCAACTCAGTCGTTGAATTCAGGATGAGGTCAAGTAAAGTATATTGTTGAGAAGCGAATTGTATAAGAGTTTTAGAAAGGGTTGTACTTTCTTGAAATTGAGAAAAACGTATTCGAGTGTCTCCACAAAGATTTAGAAAGCACAATGTATACCTACCTAAAACTTAATGTTTTTGGATAAATTACCCTTCTGAGGTGGTACCCAAATCAGGTTGTCTTTGATTTATTTACGCTCAAGGCTAATAAGATATTATAATTAAATATCATCAAAAGTAAAAAAAGAATAATAAAATGGTTAACTCATTCTACTGTCATGGTACTTTAGCAATATGAACGCCCTTATACCGCACTGAATATGATACGTTGTAAATCACCCTGAACCGACCGTTAGTATGAAATGAAGCCTAAACGTTGGATTTTAAAGCACACGAAAATTTCACTTACGCCTGGTTTGTGATCTTAACATACAAAATATGAGTTAGAACCTGTCCTAGTCTACTCTCCGATATACAGTCCCTGCCACGGTTCAAATTTTCGGATGCTAATATGGGGTCATGTGTAGGGATGTGCCATGTGATTTTTTTCAGCCGATCTAGAACAAGGTCATGCGTAACAGGTCAGTGATGTAGAGGTATGAATGTCAAGAGGTTAGTCAGTTGCAGTCTTTCTTCCTTCCTCCCTTCCTTCCTTTCTTCCTTCCTTCCTTCCTACCTTCCTTCTTTCCTTTCCTCCTTCCTTCCTTCTTTTTTCTTCCTCCCAAGACATGTCTTTCTTTCATTTTTAATATTAACTTTTTGATGGGGTCCAAAGATCATGTGAGATCAGAAAAGGTAACGTTGTGAAAACATCGAACATAATGTTATAGTCAAGAAAAGTGCATCTGAGGGATGAACCTCAGTGCAACAAATCACCTTCTTCCAGGAAGAAATCACTGAAGGCTACCGCACACTGCTCCGATCCGCCTTCGACGGAAAAAAATCTCCTTGAGACTGATCGTCGGGTTTGAATCGCGTCGGTGCAGTGTGCGGCAAAATGTGCTTGGGACCCGACTAACTTGCAGCAGTTTTAGGAGTTTTAAGGAAATCGGGCTTATGAAACATATCTGATATTCTTCTCAAAGGTTTAAGCCGTTGCGTTTGAGTTGAGTAGCATCGGGCCAGTGTGCGCCTGTTATCCGAGCATGTGGTACAGCGGTTAAGATCCGCGACTTCCAATCATGAGATTGTGTGTTCGAATCACACCTCGGGCATTAAAATTGTCGTCACGTTTCTGGGTTGAAATTTGTCGTCTGGTAGTCTTTAATGATAGACATTGAACTGTGAGTTTGTCTCACGTGACTAGCATCGCCAACTTGGTGTTAACACTCCACGATTGGAGGTTTGCCGAGTTCCAGCAAGAAAGGATCAGTAAAAACCAACAAACAAACAAATACCGACCCGACTGAGACGAGATTGGCGTTCCATAGCTGATGAGGACGCATTTTGGAAAGCAGCTGCATGACCGTACGGGATGTCAAAGTGATGGCTCCCATGTGAACTTATAACCCAACCGGACCAGCTTATTGAGTTGTGGTAAACGGTGCCCTGCTAATATGACGCCAGCCACAGACTTTATAGCAATAAGAGAGTAACATCTCGCGCATATCTTGAAATATCAACTGCACTGCAATTTCAAGGTAAAAACGCTGATTTTTCTTCGAAATGATTGCCAAGCTGAAAATTCCAGTTGGGTCCAGTTGAACTGGACTGAACTGGACCAACCGATTGGACTGTCCATTTTAAGTGAACTCTTCTTGAAATTGGGCATGTCCAACTGGTCTAATTCAACTGGGCTCAACTGGACTAACTTCAACTGGACCATTTCAACTAAACGGTTCAGGAAATTTGGTATGTCCAGTTGAGAAATTAACTGGTACGGGCGTATTAATAGACAAAAACGTAAAACCACACATGTGTGGTTTGTAGCTAGGGTAATTTATACTTAATGGTGTACTTCAAAATGCATTATACGTTATTATTTTTCACAAGTCCCCTCGACTCTCTGGCGCAGAGCCAAGGGGCGAAACCAAGCATTACTTCCGTAGGAGTTCTCCTCGATTAAGGAGCTACATCCATGAAGGACACAGTACGTCCCAGAAAGAACATTTTAACTGACCAACCTCTCGAACTTCAAACCTCTACATACAAAATGCATTCGGAGCAAATCCAAAAGATCTAGCTTCTTACATGTATAAGTAGTAGTGATGTGTTAAGACTGTTAAGGTGTGTAAATTGCACATTTTGGGAATAAATCTGAAAAAAGAAACCGTGACAAAACATCCTACAAAAATTTTGACCTGACTAAAGGCATTTTAGCTCTATTATGCAATTTTGGTAAAACCAGTATAATTCAACTGGGTTTTTCTGGGTGGGTGCAACTGGACTTAATGAGGCCTGTTCAACTGATTACACTGGACCAGTTCAAGTGGACATCCTGGACCAGTAATTGGACTTTCTTGTGATTAATACTTTCCTAGACCAGTTCAGTTGGACTTCATTGTGAATAGTTCAAGTGTACTTTATTGTGATTAGTTCAACGGGACTTCACTGAACCAGTTTAACTGGACTTTCTTGTGATAAGTACTATCCTAGACCAGTTCAGTTGACTTTAATTGTGAATAGTTCAACTGGACTTTGCTGAACCAGCTCAACTGGACGTTATTGTGATTAGGTCAACTGGACTTTACTGAATCAGTTCAATTGGGCTTTAAATTTCAACTGGACTTTACCGGACCAGGTCAAGATAGGATTGTATTGTTATCACTTAATTGGACTCTACTGGACCAGTTCAATAGAATTTGACTGTGATCTTTAACTGGACTACCTGGACCACTTCAATATAATTTTATTGTGATCAGTTCAACTGTACTCTACTGGACCGTAATCCAATTAAATTTTACTTTGTTCTGTGATCACTTACTTTGTTCTGTGATCAGTTTAACTGGAATTTCCTGGACAAGTTCAATGGGATTTTATTGTGATCAGTTTAACTGGACTTTGCTGTGCAATAGCACTTGATCGTGAAAGTTCAGCTGGATTGACAGGACCAGTTCAAAAAGATTTTAATAACAAAATCAATTTTCTACTAATGGTAACATCCTATTTCAAATTAAGGAATTTTAAGTTGAAATTTTAGAAAACTTCCATCAGTCCAGCAAAATTTAATTGCTTAAGAAAAATTTTAGTGCAATGGTTCTAGCTTTCTTTAGCAATAGTCCATTTTTACTGTTAATACAAGAGCAAGCCTAGTTGAAGTCCAGTTCAGTCTCTTACGCAATCTAGTCATGTAATTCTGATAATAGAAAAAGTCCTGTGAAAAAGCAACTGGTTCCAGTTAGGTCCAGTTGAGGTTCATTTGAGTCCCATTGGGCCCAGTTCAAATATAGACGAGTCCAGTTCAAATTTAAACTAGACCCAACTGGAATTTTCACCTGACAGCCCCGCATATAACACGGTGGTAAGGTTATACCGGAAAGGGCTTCCGTATCGTAACTCTCTAGCGCCAGCGGCTAACAACTGCATCGGTCTCGCCAGAAATCTGAGAGCTACATTTATTTATTTATTTATTTACTTAATATTATTTAGGTTCGCACCGTGAATTCCCTTTATTATTTTTTGATGAGTATCACCCTTTCTTGAACGTGACACTGTGGCAAACATTACC
Organism: Holothuria glaberrima; assembly: GCA_009936505.3. Taxonomy (NCBI): domain Eukaryota; kingdom Metazoa; phylum Echinodermata; class Holothuroidea; order Aspidochirotida; family Holothuriidae; genus Holothuria; species Holothuria glaberrima. The sequence goes on from WURT03450830.1 coordinate 16,454, forward strand.
TGCTTTTAATATACTCCACTACTAATGAGCCCGAGAATAATCTTTCTGGGCGAAACGCGTCTATAGCAATAGCACAACATGCTTTGTCTTGTTACCTATTTAAACTCAAATCGTTGAGCCTCTTATTATAATCTTCACCTACTGGATGCAAAATAATTTTCTCTGCTTGGTAATATCCTCCACCATCTCGCAAGGATTTTATAGCGAATTCAAGAAACTAAACCTATACAAAGATTAAGATATACTTCTTGTCTCCCACGTTTTCTGATTCACTGCCCCCAAACCTTTTCGTTATTCATCAATGTAGGGAGCTTTTGAAAGTGGGGAGCGGAATTGAAAGTTAGTGATCAGTATCCTGGGCCCCTCTGGAATTTTTGACCTATTTAAAGTGCCTTGGATGCAAAATGATGCAATGTTTGGCACACTTTGAAGTGATTTCATTTTATTCAATGCCGTATTTTGGCAGCATGATATCCACAGTGGGGGCGAAAGGATGTTTCCACACCACCAATCAGAGTGCAGGGGAAGTCACCCCGGCCCCCTTCCCTACGCCTATGTTATTGGTTCATCTTCAAACTCCTCATCTTGCAGCAGGGGAAGCAACAGCTAACGTCTACTTTTCCGAGGTTTTCCGCCATTTAACTCTGATTATATATCAGTTTTGTGTGAGTCTGGCGGGATCATTGTGCGGCTATCATGCGATCCGACTGAAACACGACACAACTTGTCGCAAGGTGTTTTGTTGTGTTGCATCGGGTCGAGGCAGTGCTTTGGGCTTTCTGGTTTCATAAGGATATCTGTTACACTAATGTTTCCACTGCTCCCTGATGAGTAGTTTTAGATCAACATTCGCTTAAGGAAAATGCTCCGTTGCATTCAGAAATACATCATACATTGCATGTACGACAAAGTTAGTTCACAACATTGCATTGCTTCTAAATATGATTCCATTTTTCATTAGAATGTGAGATTATTAAATGACGTACTAGGCAACAGTTCACCAAGGCAACAGGTGCAAGGCCCTGTTAAGCTTTTGGAAGGAAGTCAAAATTATAAAAATGTTTCCCAGAGCTTTGGAAAGCATCACAAATTAGTACATGCAATATTTCAAAAGTTATATGTACGGATACATTATCCCTTTTAAATGGTACCCAGTTGAAGCGTTTCACCCATGAAAACGGTTCTCTGTAGTGAATCTGATATTTACCTGGAACAATAAAAATTTGATACCCTAGTTGTGCATTGCTTGCTATATTGTACTTGCTTTCTTTAAAATATTGTTAAAAATTGTAAATGTTAATCTAAACTAGTGTAGCAGATTTTTTTTTTTAAATTGAGACCAGATTGTCAATTAAAACAAGAAATTATAGTTGCTTCATCGCTTCTATTATTCTCTTAGTTATGCAAAGTTATAATATGTCGTTATTTTTACTTTCTTTCTTTCTTTTTTGGTGTTGTACTTATTTAGAAGAGTTTGGCAGTTTGGTTGCATACCTGTTTAACTATTTCCACTCAAGACTCTCTGTGTAAAGTTTTTGTCGGTTGAATCTTTTTCGTCTGAAATATTGTACTCATTTTGGATATTTCAGTTATATGCAATGATATCTCCACCTTTTATACATTCTAAACCAACAAAACCCTTTGAGGGTATAACCTTTTCATTGATACCACTTAAAGGTAAACACTAAGGCGTCTCCTCGTCTCAGGTCGGTTAGTAGCCATGGATGCTTTAAGGCTAAAGTAATATATATATATATATATATATATATATACATATAACACTAATTCACACCTTAGGGCGGAGGTCTTTATATCTCGCTACCATAAGGCGAAAAAAATAATAAAATACATAAGTATATATTTCGCCCTAACGTCTCCAAGATATAATCAACGTTATTTCAATTGCCTGCGATCCGTGCGTGTTAACAGATACGTGTCCGTAAATTCGTCGACTTTGAAGTAATTGTATATAGATTGTGTGTTTAAAAGGACGTTACCATACGTTTACGTATTCCAATATCAAAAGTGTGTGAAAACGTTAGGGGAATCCGTTTTTTCGCCGTATTTTTTTTAGCCCTATGGTCGACTTTTCAACAACTTCTTTCTCCCTAAGGTGGAAATTAGAGAAATATATATATATATATATATATACTACCTTATATGTTTAGTTGTATACAAGGGAATGTGTTGCGCTTTTCTTTGCAACCTAAGTACGCTCGTGAGTTTGAATGAAAGAAAAGATTATAAGAATATCCTTAATGTAATAAGCTTGTTTATTTTGACATTTTGCTCATGATATCTTGCTGATATCAACAAATTAGTTAAGTTTGCACATATACTGTTGAAACCCTGCAAACTGACGTGCTTCTTGGGCTGCTTGGATGCCCCAAACTAATTACAAGAACGTTACTCTCTTTGCTAAAGCTGGTCTCAAATATAAGCCCCGAGCTAGCCTAGTGCGCCCTAGTTTAACTTGGTTTTAACTCCGTTCCAGATCGGTGTGCCCTGAACGATAATAGCCCGAGATTAGCCCGAGTCCGCACGGAATGAAGTGGGATCCAGCTAGGAGTACCCCCAGTGTAGGACGTGCTCACCACGAGTTTTTCCCAGAGTACCCTGAGTTCAACGCGAGCAAATCCCGAGCGGTCCCCGAACGGGTCCCGATTTTCCCGAGTGCACCCCAAGTACAGCGAGCTAGACCAGACCGAGCCCCGAGTGAGCACTTAATTCACACCGCGCTTGACCCGTTTGCATATTGGTGACATGCAACTTGTTTTGGAGGAAAGAATCATTTCATAGCTTGATTATGGAGCAAGAGCGGTGTGTATTACTAGGCCTCATGGGCCAACAACGGACTGTAATGAATTCCGCCATGGGAGTTGCTGTTGTGATGAGTGAACAAGCCAAGCGAAGCGGACATCGCGGGGAGAACAAGACATGCTTGTTGGACCTGATCTTGGCTGCTACGTCGACCCAAATATGGTCAACATAAGGAATTGATGGGTGAATTGGCGAGGGAAGACTCAACCGCCAGTAGAAATTTTCAACGTTTTTATCAGGACTTATTCCAAGAACTCCTGGACCGGGTTGGACCACGCATAAAGAAGCAGGACACCACGTATCGAGTGTAGGATTGAGACTGGCGATTGCCCTGCGTTACTTGGCAACGGGGGATTTGTACATGTCTTTACAGTACGGTTTTAGGGTGGCCAATAATACCATTGCTCGTATTATACCTGAAACGTGCGTGGGAAGCAATTATCGCTGAACATGCGGACGAAGTGATGCGCTGCCCCCCCCCCCCCCACAGCAGACCAGTGGAAGGTTTGCAGTGACTAGTTTGCTTCTTGGTGGAATTTGAACACATTGGGGGCCCTTGTTAGGAAACATATTGCCATAAAAAATGTCCACCCAACAGTGGCTCAGTTTATTATAACAACAAAGGTTTCTTTTCAATTATCCCGTTGACATTGGTGGATGCCGATTACAAGTTCTTATTTGTGGACTTGGGTCCAATGGCAGGTAAGACACCAGGATGCATTTTTAACTTTTTTTGACACGTTAATCCATTACAACATGTGTTAATGTCTCAAAAAGTGGTATATGATGGAAAAAAAATATATGTGTTTTACATTACTTTTAGCAGCAATAGATGTAAGATGTAACGCATTAGGCTAGGTCGAGGCGCCTTCGGTACCTTTAAACTATACTAAATGTACCATTATCTGAATTTGTAAATACATGTATATGCGACCATTTGAGACATTTGCTACGAGCGAGCCCAGCGTGCACCCGTCGTTGCAACTCGGGGCCAAGACCCCGAGTAGCCCCGAGTGTTTTTTTGTATGCTCAAAACACTCGGGGTCATGCCAGGAGTTGTCAGGAGTTTCCAAGACCTATTTGAGTCCCCCCAAAGTTCTCTCCGCATGTCCCCCGGGGAACCCCGTTTTGCCCGGAGCGCTTACTGGGACGCACTCAGATAGCTCTGGGCTTATATGTGAGAGCAGCTTAAAGGATAGCTATATTTGGAGTCACTAGAGGTTGTATGATGGAAAACTCAAACAGTAGATCAAAAAGGGTGATCTTGACGGATGCCATAGTTTGCATGTGAATTTTAAGATATTAAAGGAGAAATAAACCCTAGCTTTTTCTGCATCAAGATTAACATTTTAATGTATACTTTTTCCAAAAGAAGCATATAGAAGGCATAACCACATTTCAACATAAACAACTGATTTTTATGTTGCTAATGGTCCGCCCCATTGTTGTTAGAATTCTACCATTTCCCGAATGTACAATGACGAAAACGAACCTCATATCACATTTCAACAGAAAATTCACCAATCTACCCAAAGTAATAAGTACCGCACATATTGTGGAGTATAAGTAACTGCAAATGAATGACAAACTTCTGTTTGACCTTTGTAAAAGAGAATAAAATTCAAAATATGTTATTAATTATTCTTTTACCACATAATATTCAGGTTAAGTGAAAAGAAACAATAGAAGAAGAAATAGTTTGCGTGACTTGGCCACACAACAGTCTGTCACCATAGACTATAGTCAGGGTAACACTTGCCGCGCTGTAAAGTTTTCCCATTTTGCCTATAGGTATAAGTGAAAAGACTAAAGGTAAACACGTTACCTCGCGACAGGTGTTACCCTGACTTCATACACTACAACACTTATTCATACACATACAGTATACAGACTGTAGCGCACTGTGTATAACTGTAATTCATTATACACGGTGACGTAGGCACTCTTTACCTTGTAAGGTCAAACTTGAAACAATGCACCTGGTTGTTTGATAAGTGAACATGGAAGCAGACTGGCTTAAATCTTACTGAATCCTTTGTAGTCTGAATAAATAGAGAATGAATAAAGACAACGATGCAATGAGAGCCTGAGAAGCATAATCTGTTGTGAAAGTGGCTGCTATGCTTAGCAATTGTACTAGTAACGGTTCTGCAACTGATCGGGAAACTGTGTGACTTTGTCTGTTTTCTGAGCACGTAGGGAGTTAGCTATAACAGACTCTTAAGCGACGGTGATTTTGACAAATATACCTGAAAATGTTTGTAACAATTCATTTTTTAACTTCCATTTCGTTCAGTTAGTAAGGAAAAGAAAAGAGGACTGAGTGTGCCTAACGACAAGGTAGGCAGACTATAGTTACAGGGGCCATTAAGTTACGTGAAGCCCTAAACATCGTTTGACATTATCAAAGCCGTTAAAAATGTTCTTTATTTCTCGTAGGCCGAATGCCAAGGCTAAGGTAGGGTATGCATAGATTTTAAGGGCGCTGTGACACCCAAAACCTGTTTTTGTACTGATAGTCATTTTCATGTAAGTGTGCATTCTATGGACTATGCCTGATACATCGTGTTACTTACGATGTGGCTCTTTTACGTCATAATTGAAGCGCCCTCTGTTTTGAAAACAAGAAAATGGCTATTGACAGCATGTGGGTAAAATAATAATTGGAAAACTCATAAAAATTTGGGGCAATGCTGTTTCGACCTGCATTTTACTGCAAAATCCGTCGGTTGATTCTCCTTTAATGTCAATTATTCACTTAGTTTTGTTGGCGGTTTAACGTCATTTGAGTTTAAATTAAGTCAAACTGTAAAAAAGCAGGTTAAAAACTATGAGGATTCCAATGAGCAAAGAGCATAAAACAAGAAGATTATTTTAAAAAGTTAAGTGCACCGATAAAGTATCCCTTTTGAATGGTACCCAATTGAAGTGCTTTTACTCCTAAAGATGGTTCACAGCTGGAATGTGATATCAATCTAGAACAATAAAAAGTTAAGGCCGGAATAAGATTGAAAAAATTATACTAATGTGGTGGTACCCTAGATGTCTATTGTTCGCCATATTCTGTTTGTTACTTTGAATTTAATATGCACGAGATCTTCGGATGGTGACTTCATTGACGAAGCTTTCATTATG
>WURT03450939.1:2789-16376 GCA_009936505.3 Holothuria glaberrima
AATTATGTAATTTTGTGGGGAAGTTTTCAAATATTATTGCTGCATGGACTATCAATATTGCAAATATGAAACCCCTTTTTCTTGGGGCCACTGTGCACGTGCACCACTGGCCCATGCTTAAATCTGGTCTTGATGCTTAACAATTATATCATCAGTTCTCATGATATGTCACTGTAATTACATTTAAGGTTATTAAATTATTTACTACATTTCAACCAATCAAAAGCACTTGAATGTCAGTCCTTCGTCTAGGTTTACTCCATTTTACTACATCTTCGAATGATCTTAAAATTGCACTAACACTTGAAATCTTGTAACATATTTTATCTCTCTGATACTGCTAGTAAATGTTCCACAAAGAATTACAATTCTCAAGTAGAACTTAACAAGTCTATATGGAAAGTTTCATTTTTGCAATATTGATAGTCCATGCAGCAATAATATCTGACTAAAAATACATCAGAAAACATGTGACATGTGTCTCTAATTTTTATCTCCTTCAGAAGCACAAGTCAGCTCTTGGCATTGTAGCTACACCAATATTTCACTGCCCTCGTTGCTTGAAGCACTGGACAAGTTTTGGGACGCCGTTGCAGAACTGTGATAATACCAGCCAACCAACTAAAGGACCTGACTTTCAACTCAACAAGAAGAATCATCACATTTTGCAGGTGCAATTGAAATCTATTCTAGCCTATTACCTTCACTTTGTCACTTGTAAATGTATTTCATAGTTTCATGCAATTGATATTGCACACAAGGACCATCTTGTAAAAAATTTATAGGCTCACTGGTATAGACAAAGTTGCTCATCCTTTGCCACATGTCTCACAGTGGCAAGGTAGGAATGTGTTATATAACCCTTTGCACTCCCTTCACTCATGCTGCCTGAATTAAATAGGGGATTTTAGCCAAAATCACTCCACAAAAAGGCACTTTCCCAGGTGAAACTTTTCTCTACACTTGCAACAGTAAACCTTGTTTGTAAACAAGCTATTTGTTGATCAACTAGTCTTTAAAGGGTTTAAGCCATGTCTTTGTTAGGAGCTGTTACTCAGTGATGAAATTTATCACTTATATCTGTGTCTGACTGCAATACAACAACAGACCTCTTTAACTTAACTGACCTCAAAATTGTGGCACAGACAGTTTTCTGATAGATTGTGGATTGATAGTGGTCTACTAGAGATAGCTAAAACTTGGTACTCTTTTCTAGCATCATGTTTATCTTATTTAACCTCAATGGCAGAATATTTCTATCCCCTAGCAATACTATGAATGAACAGAAAAGGTAGAAAAAGTTGTGAAAAAAAGAAAGAAAACTTTTTAAACAAAATTTGGGGAGGAATTTGCCAATTTGAGCCTACTTGGCCTTTCAAGCATATACAAGCATCTTGCATGCATGCATTGTATTATAAAAGAGCCCCTGTCATCATTGCAATATCCATATCTCTTTCTTTTAGAAATTCACCCAACTACCCTCTAAGGATAAAGAACACATTATTGAAGTCATTAAGAACCCTCTCACCAGCAACAAATCTCTGGATCCAGATGTATCCACAGAGAGTTTGTTAATACTCAAAGATGTCCTATCTGAAGATGATGAGGATGACAATGCTAACATGTTCCCAGGTTCAACCCAAGACCTTGGAGGTACACTCATAGCTCGACGAGCAAGCATTGAAGTCAAATCCCACAATGAGCAAAGGTCATCACAACCACTGATCACGCTAAAATCCCAATGGAGCATTCACAAGCAACGAGAAAACAGTGATCAAAGTAGGTGATGGGAGAATGGGACTAAACGTTATTACATTCCTGCTAGTGACATCAACAAATACATAACCCTGATCCTGTATATGCTTTTACGAACTAACACATATGGACAGTGTAGCTTCAGTCATTTTACTGGGAAACAGAGCATAGAAATTAAAAAGTTTGGGGAGAGACACAAGGGGTTCTTTGCTAATGGGCAGTTGTCTGGTTCTGTTTAGGGTCCTACTTGTTTCCTAAAGGGATACTTCTGTCAGTGATTCCACAGCCCTGATTTTAAGGAATAATACTCTGACAAGTCATATCTAAACCCAGGAGAGAATGACTGTCTTTCAAAAGTCTTGTGGAAATTGAACTGCTACGTCTTCCTTCCATGAACATCAGATGTAATTCCTTCAATGTCTTCTCCAGGTCTCATCTGACAGCAAATATTCAAATTGCAAAACATCAGACAGTGTAACCTGAATGACAAGGAAAATATAAAAGAACAGCTACAGTAATGCTACAAATGCAGTACCAGCAATAATGGAAAGATTCATGAAGTTTCTAATATCACTTTAATCGAAGGTTTCTGTAATAGCAAATAACAAGGAAACCTTTTTGTAAAATAATCACAAAGAAAAGAAAGCATTCTGTTCCTCAGTTAAATTACTCAGGTTTATGGAGTGACTTGACAATGTGTTTTGCAAAAAGTTTCATGTTTTGTTCTGAAACTATCGACAGCCTAGTACACAAAGCGAAGGAATGACTTCACACATAGACCTTATCAAAGCATGATATAACACAGCAGCTCACTGTTAATGCATTACAAAGCAGAGCAGAAGCTGGCTGCCATATTAGCAGCTTCATGGTGAGCCTCCACCTGACTTAACAAAGGACCTCAAAGACTTTAGGAAAGACCAGCTGTCAAGTTTCTTGCAGTACATTTACCTTATCTATGGGAAGCTTTAAACAGTTGTTTTTATTTAGGAGAGCAAAGATGACAACATTTTAAAGTCTAGCACTACAGGACTATACATTTTTGAGGTTGGAAATGAATTTCATTCATCCAACCCCCATTTTCATAGTTAACTCCATTGCTGAGATATAAAATGTTGAAATTTATTCACTAACTTGTGTAGTCGATTGTGCAATAACTTGTGATGCCCTTCCAGTACAACTCACATTAACTGCTTTTGTTTCCTTTTGAAACTACTGAAGATGTTTATATGACATTGAAAAATTTACTGTTCTTTAGCATAGCATGTTGAACAGAAGGGGCTTATATAGCCAAGCCACCCTATAGCAGTAAGACAGTGATCACATTTCAACACAAGGTGTAGTGGCTTTCGAAAAAACGAATACAAAGACAAAGACAGTAATCTGAGTAGTACAAGAATAACATCACAAAATGTGCAATCTACCATTTTAAATTGAGTGAATAACCTTAAACATTTTATATCTCAGCTCAGGAATGTCCTGTGAAGATGTGAGTTGAACCATTTGGATGCATTTTTCAAGCTTGTTAACATATCTTTTTTAAATTTTAGACCTGAGGTACACTTTAACAAAGTAGTTACGTGCATTTTTATCATTGCCATTCAGATGAAAGAAACATAAAATAAAGTTTGAAGTTTTAAGCTAAAAAGAACTCTTTGTTATTTTAGAGACTGGGTCATTCACTCAACTTGGTTGTGGGAGAGGGAGGGAGGAGGCTGCATTATTAGGGGAGGCTGCATTATGTGCCCTTTCATGACATATGTTTTACATTTTCTCTTCTAATTACATTTTCTCTTCTACCTCCATTTCAGGTAAACACAAGCCAGCTGGGAAGTTTACTTTTGAACGTGACACAAGCAACCAGACATCTGTAGGTCTAGTGGGGCCAGATGGGGGCTACTATATCGGGACATACGATGACATGGGCCAGTTTGCACCTGTCTCTCGAATCAATCCAGATGGGTCCACCTGTCCTATGGCAAAAGGTCCAGATGATTTGTACTACCCTCAAGAAGATACCCATCACAAAAAAACTGAGACAGAAATCTGTGGAGTATTCTTCCAACTTGACAGCCATCAACAAAACACCAAAGATTCACCAGATTTGACACTCCAATCAGATTTTCTCTACTTGAAAGAGGAGGAACAAACAAACTTACAGAAGTTTTCAACTTTGCCCAGGGATCTGACCTGGAAGTATGAAGGGTGTTCTGAAGATGGAGTACTCACAACGAGTGCAATACCTGGACTTGTTACGGAGAATGCTGCCACCAATTATAACTTAAGCCACCATGGAGAACAAGAAGAGAATATTGGTAGAAGAAAACACTCCAGTGAGAGTACCCAACAAGCCATGAAAACTTCAACCACTGCAGATGGTAAAACCATTCAGGAGAAAGAGGATAATGGTCAGGAGAGGGAGGAAAATGCTGAGGTGGGAAGTGAAAATGAGATAACTAGACAGGAAAATGTAAGGAGAGAAACCTTTGACAACATATCACAATACTTCAGCCCCAAGCAGCCTATACATGATGCACTTGGCAAAACTGAAAGGTCTGTAACAGCCTTGGGAGAAAGGCTTATCAATACACCTGAGAAAGATTTCAGGCCAAGTCAGCATGTGTTACAGAGTAATGGAATTGATCATAAAGACCCTACAAAACTACCAAGTCCATTAGGTCTGGCAAATGAGCAAAAAGTGACTAGACCTCCTAAAGATGCAATGAGTAAGCCAGATCTGCCAGAGCAAAAGCATGAATCTGGAACTTCCAATGTTTGTGTCGAAAATACTTCTCCTTTACACTCTTCATTGATGCTGATAAAGCCCAATGAAGTAGGTAGTGAACAACAGGTCGCAGAAACTGCCTATTATGGCATTGAATTCTCTGTGGCTGTTACAGATGGGGAGGCTGAGATTGTTGAAGATCTTTTCACTAGCATAAACACAGATAAATTGGACAGAGAAAGGAAAAGCAGTGAAATGGAAGCAGAATCACTTTCCAAGATTAAAACAGAAACAGCAACGATCAGAAAAAGCAGCATAGTCCCACAAATGGGGAGTCAAGACATCCTACCTATGGGGTCAGATTATGATGCCTATGTATCATCCAAACAGGGCAAAAAAGGCTCTGCAAGGAGAATTGGAAAAGGGCAAAGAAGAGCAAGTATTGATCATCGAGGGAAAGTTAAAAACCCTGCAGTAAAGAATGTAACTGGCAGGCCTGACACAAAAGCTGGAGCACTTAAGAAACATATGCTAGCAACACCAAAGTCTCTGTTGGCTCAGAATATGTCGTATGAGATAAGCCAACAGAAAGCAAGCACAAGTAAAGATGCTCTACAATTACCAGAAATGGACACTATTACTGAACATAAGTCTAGGCAGGCTGATGTCAGTGGGGATAAGGATGTTCCTTTTCAGAAAAGCTTACTAGAAGGCAATAAAGAGATTGACATGATGCCAAATGAGGTTATAGCAATAGAAGAATTTGCTGAACCTTCTTTGGAAGACATTGAGGAATTATCACCTTCTAAACAGAAAACAAAAATGAGAAGAAATACAAAGAAAGAAAAGTTAATTGTTATAAAAGAAAGAAGAAGAGTTAGGGATCAAGAAAGTGTACAAGAGGAGGAAATCAAAGTTAATACCCACACACAGGGATATGGCCAAGAAGAGGTTACCAAAGAACATCACAATGAACTTCCTGAAATTGTTCGCACCCTCCAGGACAAAGCTGACAGTACACCCTTAAACATGAAACAAAGTTTACCACAAATCAGTGCACCATTGAGCAAAAAAGAAAGTTTAACTCGAGTAAAATCTGCAGCAGAAAGTTTAGAAAAAATATCTCTCTCAAAATTTTCTAAGTTTCAAATAAATCTCGAACAATCTTTAGGTCTTGATCAGCCAATTATGCCAGAGAGTAATCAAGCAAGTTTTCGAATGACATACTCAACTCTACCAGGGACACTTGATACCCGCAAAAGAAGTTCAAAAAGTTTACTAAGGGAAAAGAAGCAATCAGCAGACAAACTGCCATCTTTACCCACATTAAAGAAAGCCCCATCCACAGACAAACCAGGATCAAAGGTTGATAGTGATATAAAATATGTGGTGGTACCAAAAGCTCCTAGTCAGAAGAGAATGGCAGATAGTCCAAAAATATCATCAACATCAAGCTTAGTAGAAAGTGAAGAAGAGGAATCAATTTGGGAGTCTGTAAGTGGAATGTGGCTGAAGCATTCAAAGGAGATGCGAAGGTTTTCCACCTTGGAAGAGTATTTTTACCTGCCTCTTACAAAAGCTTTCACATTCTCTTTCTTTGAGATACCTTTCCAGTACCAGGAAAAGAACAAAGAGTTAAATATTAGAGGGAACATGATTAAATCAATGAAAAGACCACCACAGATGAAGATCAAAGGCAAGAAAAAGCGTCCTCCTTCAGCTGAGTTGAAAAAGTTACTTGAAGAGAAAAGAAATCAAGTGAAGAAACAAAATATTGTTTATAAACTCTGGCAGATGGAACAAAGAAGCAGATACATGCAACCAATCCCAAAACTAGGGAGTTTTTGATGTTTGTGTAATAGAAATACATGTGCAATTCACGAATCAAATAACAATTGTGAATATGTCTTCTTCAAAGTATCACATTATCTTGAAAATAATGCATTGGGTGCCCCATAAGCTAGTCTTCAACTGATTACCAGTGTTCAATATTGGCATCAGCCTATATTCTTCACATTTTCTTCTTAACAGTGTCAGTAAAAGTTAATTTACCTTTAAAATCCTGAAACCATGTTTATTTGATCACATCAGGAGCAGAGGTAAAGTTTGCATAAACAGGGTGTCAAGATTTGGCTCCTAGTATGGAACATTGAGTCCCTAAGAAAGGTGCCAAACTGTTACCCAAATAATTTTGAAACTGCTACCAAATAATAGAAAAAATGTTATTTTTTGTGACCAATGATATGACAAACAATTCTGTAGACTTCCAACATACAGAGATTTTATTCAAAATTTTGGGCCTACAGCCTCCTGCATGACCCAATGCTTTGTCCACACTAAATGTAGGCACATGTTGAGGGGAAGCTCTCACAATGTTGAGTGCTATCCAGGGTATGAATTTGGCATAAATTTTCCAAGAAATATTGGAAACACGTGTAATAAGACTCTCAAACAGCCATTTGCAATATTTTCAAAAGGTCTACTGTTTTTATTTCTATGTGCAAAGCAAACTATGATACTAACTTTTCAGAGTTATTGAAACTAGGTCTTATATTAGCCTAACATGTATTACATTTGCAATATTATCGAGCTTTTACCAACTTGTGTCTCACTACACAAATTTCCCCAATACTACAAAAACCCTGATTTTGTAGCCTTTTTCAGAGTATTTCTGCTTCATTAGTTGAGCATTCATATAACAACTGTCTGACCCAGTGGACCACAAAATTGCAGATAAGGTGCCAGGAGACTCTTCTACAGGAAGCTATGCTGGGACTGCATACAAAAACTTTTGTGCTGCCTGCCAGCTTTTATCTCAGCATGGTCAATCAATGAGCAGCGTGGTCAGTGGGACATGTGAGCATTATTTACAGTTGACTTAATTAACCATGAAGGTGCTGTATGCAGAGCATTGGGCTAGTGTTCCTCATGTTCTAGCAGGAATTTCTAAACAAGTGCATATGAGAAAATTTGAGAAAGAGTTACAACTTGTTTTTAATGCCCAGATGGGTGCTGTTTAGACATCCTGATTACTTACTGTGACTGTTTAAGACCCAAGAAAAACTACAGAGTATTTTTACTGAAATTTTGGTAGTGTTTTACCATGTAATGTAATTTAGTTTTCTATTTACTTGCAGTTGTTTTATTTTTTGTTTTCCATGGTCACTAGCTTTGACAAACATTTAGTGTTTTTCTAGTGGCCAGTATATGTTCTATTTTGTAATTATTATATGAATGTCTGTATTCTACAACCGAACATATGTGAAAATCTGAATCTGAATCTAATGCACTGAAAACTTGGAGGATACTGCCTTAATTGTGTTGAAGGTAAAATCACAAAGAAGGTTCAATAAAGGGGCCTCAGACAAACAGGATATGTACTACCAAACCAGTATAACATGACCTATCCTCATCCAAAGGTCACATTATTTATTAACTAACTATACAATCCAGTGTATAAAGAAATGACAATTTGTGTAGTGCAAAATAACCTACAGTTTTGCAGCAGCAGGCTCATTTCCAAAATCTTGGATCAGTATCAGCCAGCAATGAGATTGAAAAATTACAGTAGCTGATTCTCCTAATATCTGTTAGAAGTGGTATCAGTACAATGCTTAAAAATGTAAAGCCCCTGTCAAATGTCAAAACTACAAAAACAATGTGCACCATCTGACTCAAAGCTGGAAATTTAAAAAAAAAGTCTAGTCTCTTTCCATGAACCATAAAACAGCAGTGTACCTTGTTATGATTCAGATTATTCATATATTATATTAACAGCATTTTCCAGTGGCGTTTCACAAGGTTCTCGTGAAAAAGAGAAAAAAATTCCTGTTCATGCTCTCCAAACCCCGTAGCATTAAATACTCTTTTCCTAACTCGAGATATCTCATATTAAAGAGTACTTATTTTTGTCAAAAAATACCTCCAGTTCTCATCAAGGTCACAGAATGTTATGTAAAGTTGGCACATTGCCTCAGATTCCTTTTGTTTTTCTTTATAATTGAATGTCCTGTTTGTCCTTGAAATTTGATACTGTTAGAATGTTTGGATATGTTTCCATGTAGATTTAGGAAAAATCTACACCATATATAGGGCATAACAAAGATAGTTGCTAAATATTCCCTACAGCTGCATCATTATCATTAAGAAATTCAATTCTGTGTCACTTTAATGTGCTGGGATGACACAGATTTCCCATAATGCACATTATCTTGAGAAAAAATTGCATTTCTTTGAAAATAAGTATCTTCCAAATGCTAAAAACGCCTAAGAGAGACAATTTTTCGGCATTTTTTGAACTCATTGAATTTTGTCTCTGGAAAATCCCTTTAACTAACCTGTTCTAGAGCAAGCTACATCTGTGACAGAGGTTCAATGTCTAACAAATCCAGACCTTCCTTCATTACCGGCATAACCGACTTGAGCAAGTATAAACGAGCAAACATGGTTGGAAGTAAATGATCTCTAGGTTCCTTAAAAGTGAAAATAAAAATAAAATATTCATGAAAATGTCCACTGAAAAATAAATACAACAGCTAGCCTTTAGAAAATGCAAGCAACAATGGTAACAGTTATTTAGAATTGACATATTTCTTTTGACATCTGTTGCTAGTGAAGTTAAAACTGCTAACCTCATCCATAGAGCGTGCATAAACTGCTAAAACTGAAGTCAATCACGACGGCTTATAAACACTTTATACTGTAGGTTTAAGTCCTGTATGAACTTGATAAAATATTCATTTTGATTGTCAGGACTTCCAGGTCTCAGATTTAATACTATATTTCATAAATAAATTATTAAATAATGAAAGCAAACAGGAAACTGATACGCAAGTCCTAAACATATGTCCCCAATGGCAATAGTCCACTAGACCAAAGACTGATGAGCTGAGCATTTACTTTGTGGTTTGCTATTCAAATATGTTTACTGTAGGTCCATAAGCAGACCTTCAAACTAGTCCAGTTGAATCTCTGTCTAGTGAAGTCTGATAATCCATGGCATAGTCTTATTGAAAGGGAACAACTTGTGTGCAGCTTTGTTAATACAAGGGGCGAATATTGATCTTAATGTTTTTCAAGTACAGTGACATGTCAAAAAAGGTTGCTTCGATACCTGAAAACATACTGCAACCTGCATGTGACTTGTAATTTGTATTTCAGGCCCTCAAGGGGTAGCACTATCTATGTAACCTTTGCTGGTGAGCTGTCTAGTACTAGAACATTTGTAGTAAAAATGTGAAGATCAACACTGGTAACAATATCATATGAGACTAATCAATCAGTTCCCTCTCCCCTCCTAAGATTTACCAAGATAATACAGTACTTTATTTCTCATCAATATCACAAAACACAAGTTTTTACATTGTTACCTGCACAAGGAATACCTGAATTTTTTCTCCTTTTTAAAATCTATTCTGCACTCTTATAGCTACTATATACAGGAAAATGCATGGTATTTTACCTTGCCTTCACATTTCAAAAAACAAAAATCTATCAATTACATTGCTAATTAAAATCTAAAATCAATTTCACTCACAGTTAAAATATGAGTCCTGCTGTAGTAAACACTCAAATCTCTGCTGAGATTGTATAAAAAGTTGCACACCTGAAATAGAATTTGGAGAATGTCACAAATCTCAGTGAAATCCATGTATAGGAATAAGCTGTCACTTTAAGCTCACTCAGGTTGAAGCCTGAGCTAGATTTTCCAATCTCTTCTGGCTTCCCTTTTATTCATATCTTTCATGATGTTTCAAAAATTGAAATTATACAGGCTGAACTTAAACCACACAGTTATCTTGTGTGATTTAAGATGCCAACAGAACAAAAAACCTTTCACATGATAACAGAGCCACACTTAAGTTAGCACAGGGATATATTAACTCAAAGTGGGGTGATTGCTTAGCTAGAGAAAGAAAACCACACACACTACAAATGAACTGAAGTTTCTGGGCATCTACAATTGTGGTGGAATTCTCCAATGAAATTGACTTCTACTCTAAGATTATGTCCTTTGAGCAGAAAATATCACAGTGAGGTTACAGAACAGGCTTACAAAGTATAGCCATGCTTGAGAAATGTGGAATCTTAGCTCTATCAACAATTAAAATTTCAGCTGTTAAATCATAATAAAGCTGTTGAGGTAGCTGTTGTATACTTAATTTATTTAAGAATACCATGTACAGTTAATAAGAATCAGAGTGTCCTATTTCAATTCTCAATAGCAGCCGATAACAATCTGATACCAATATCTGGGATATAAGCATTCTGCATACAAAACCATAGACTAACTGGCACCACCTTAAAGTGTCCATTTATTTTGCTGGGGTAAAATATTGCAACTCGCATTAAAAAATGTCAAATAATGTACTATTTTCACAACATATGGGATGACAAATATGGGTATAAAGGCAATGGCTGCATCTAGGGTATAAATTTTACCAATTCCATCAAGGATGAAAATGGGAAACTCCTACTGATACTGATATTGAATACCAATAATCAGTACCATAGTACAAACAACATAATATCCATTTACCTTGTGGGGGTTTGGATTAAAGAATGGCAAGGTACTTGAGTATAGGTCTCCCAAGCTTTCTCTCAAAATGTCTGGAAACTGCATCACATAGCAGAAGAGAAGCTTCCACTCCTCTTCCTCTCGCAAAACTTCAAAGTGAACTTCATCAAGGGGTGGAAGAGGAGGGTAGACACCTGTGAATGTAAAGAACAAAAGATAAATAAAATGAAAAACAAAATGATAGACAACACTGTTGAAGGAAGAAGAAAAAGCTTTCTTGTTCAAAATAAAGCCAGGGAGACAGAAAGAATCAACAACCTGCATATTCAACATGTTATGGATGATGTACACTTTGTACTCAAAAAGGAACTGTTTCCCCCCCCCCCCCCAAAAAGAACTGGTTTCCAATCAAAAGATCTGGCCTCCCCTCTGTTTCAAACCAGTGATTACACATCTAGCCATATTATCCCTTAAAAAGATGGCTGTGTGTAGTTTTATTGGGCTTTAGTATTAGGCTGAACAGTCCATCATTTTAGCGCATCGTGTCTAAAAGTTAAATTGCAAAGTGTCTTATATTAACAGCTACCGTGCACTCAGCGTTCTATGAACAGAATCTTAGAGCTACAAACGAAATCTTTAAACCACAAAGCTTGAATAGCTCTGAGTGATTTGTGTCTACTGAACACATGATTCATGATGCCAAGCCGTCTTGTGTCAAATTTAAGCGTGTTGCCTATGTGTTCTTCATTTTGTCAGCAGACACCTTGGATAAATCAGCAAAAGAAATTGTAACATAACTTCAATTTTAAGTCATATAACGATTTAACAACGAACACCTGTCGCTCATAACTAAGTTCTAAGAGTTTTTACAAAGGTCAAAGGTTACATCTAACAATTTGCAGGTACTGTATTGGTGATTATGTCGAGGTCTGAAAGGCATTGAACTAATATTCAGAAATAATTTCTTCTAAAACTTGCACTTGGCAGCTGTTGCTATTTAATACATATTATGTTTTATAGGGCACACTGGTCCATTGATCCTTCATCAATGGAAGGTAAGTGATAGATATCCTAGTACCCCTAACAGACCTTTGATCCAGTAACATGACACAATACATGTATCCCTATGACCTAATCAGGTTCAAATAACTTTGGCAACGTGGAAAGGATGATATAATCTGTGTAAGGTCACACAAATGTTGTAAAAACTAGATTCTTTCAAACCCACACTATGAGTGTTTAGCAACAGCATATATGGAGAATAGAATAATGCAGTTTCCACAGTAAATAAACTTTCATTAAACAAACCCTTGCAGAATTTGTTTTGCTCAAATTCTACACACCTTAAAACTGCAGGCATCACCTAACCTGAAGACGATACAGTCCATAAAATAATGAAGAGTCTTTGGCAGGAGAGCAATATTTGCAGGATTTGGCTACTGCTTACATTACCTCTAAAGAATTATCATGCTATTGTGGAGTTACCAATACTCAAGGTTCAGCACCACCAAATAAATCAACTAGCAATTCATTTGCCTTAAAAATGTGTTAACCATCTAGACACAATTGTACATAAAATTTCAAAATAGTACTTCATAATATGAATCAACACACAAACCTCAAAGACACTTCTACTGACAACAAGAATTAAATAAAATTATAAATACCAAACATTAATAAAAATACATCTGACCTTTTGTTACTTCCCCATTAAATCTGTTGAACAAAGTTGCCAGTCTAGCATAATTGTAGAGTACAAACACTCCAGGTCTACTCTCAGATGATTCTGTTTTGGGGGACATGTCTAGTTTGACCTGAATAAAAGTGGGAAGTAAAGGTATTCACTGTACATGAAAAATTACATCAAGGTCCTCAAGAAGTTCAGAGGCAAAAAAAAAAAAAAAAAATAAAGATATAATCTTTAGCACCAGGTGCTACAGGGGAGCAAGTTTACATCTAATGTAAAACATTATAGATAGCTGTATAACTATTAATTTCATGAAGGTCAGCTTCAGTGAAATAATTGTTGCAAAGCCCTACGCAACCACTGCACTGATCCATCCTCTTTGCCACAAGGCCACCCTCCCCCAGCCCCTCCCACTGCATCATCAGCTGTTTCTCAAGTTAAGGTTACTGTAAAAAAGAATGAATAGTCAACTTGTAGTTCTGGTGTCATAGTTAGTGCACATTCACAATGTTTACTTCATTCCAATGCCAATATTCTTTTATTTGACCTGGGCTTCTGGGTCCTTCTCCACATCCCAGACTAAGGAGTTTTGCCCTTACCCTAACAGGGGTCCATTGGAGCCCCCCCCCTTAACCCAACACCCTGTTCTACTCAGATACAACACTCACAACATCCCTTACCCTGACAAGTGAACCCAGATATGCAACTGTGATTGGAGCAATCTCTAAAGTAAGGTGTGACTCTCGGAGCAGTATGTATAATGGACCAACACAGTGATTCCCAAACAGTGGGTTGCAACCCAAAAGTGGGTCGCGAGGTGAAAACTGTAGGTCCCAAGCCCATGTGGGGTTGTAGAGGTTGCGAATCCTTCCACTGGGTTGCAACGGTTTTAGTTCAATATTCTCT
>WURT03451049.1:0-22407 GCA_009936505.3 Holothuria glaberrima
TAGAGCTAAACTCTTTGAAACGATCGGCATTAACATGCTTCACAAACCTATCCTGAAGTCTAAGTTTCGACTCACCATTGTAAGATAAGCCCTCATAACCCAATCTTGATTCCCTACACCTCCTTATCCCCTTGCCCTTAGCGCCCTCACACGTCATTTATACCGGCATCGCACAAATTTATGAAATAATTGCTGACTTTCTAAGTTCAAGGACAGTATTAGGCCTTTTAGGCCTTTATAACAGCTAGGCTAAGGTATAAACGACCATAGTTGGATATGTGTATAGAACACTAAAATTGATATTGGAAAAGGGCGCCCCTAACCCCTTGAACTTAGTTTACCCCTTCATCTGGACGCACATGAGGCACACAACTTTGTGCATGTCACCATCCCCGCCATCATGATAAGTTTTTAAACGCTCACTGCATGACATTATTAACTCTGAACGTTTGTGGGATACAATCAAGATTTACGCCCTTCAAGGCACTTGGCTAATTTGACCCTTAAAATGATCATGAGAAAACTAAGTCAATTTTTTATTTAAAAAATGACCCAAATTTGAGTCAATTTACTCAAATTTGATTCAATGTGACCCCAATTACGTTAAAAATTTACTGAAAAGTTTATAGAGACTATTGAAGTTTATCCATGACCCAAGTGCATCGAGAACTTAGTAAACGACCAATTTGGATTGACGTGTTTCCTTCATGAAGGGGTCCATCGAGTAACATTTCCTTGCAAACAGTTAAACAAATCTGACTTCATGGGCGTCTTCTTAAAACTGTCTAAACAAGCTGAGTTATTTTCTTTTGCTTACACATGATACATGTCTCTAAGTACACAAATTTGAGTGCAGTATAAAAATCACGCCCTGTATTTGCATTGTAATGTTTCTTCCATCATTCTTCAAGTGCCTTGCTGCCTTTCCACCCGGGTAATTTATGATTCTTTGCTCTCTCGTGACTTTATAATTTACCCCGTTCTTACATGAGTGACGTTTAGAGATAGACATACGATACATCAGTCCAAAAGTCAAGGAGATAAGAACCACGGATTGTGATGGGTTGGAAGCCTCGGCGATCAGAGGGTGCGACCCTTCAGGTTTTTCCCTCACAGAAGACAAAAAGCTGACAGATATCCTGTAATAAATCAAAGCGGCAGGCAAGTGATACTATTGTCAGAATGAGTCACATAACGTCATTCGGTTATCACGCGGCATTACCCCATTTCACACCAACTCATGTCAGACTGACATTCTAAACAATTTAATTTTTGTTTCATAACATCAAGAATTTGATCTTTTCGCCCGGAGCTGTCGGCGTCTGTAGCAAAGGAAGACTGATGATCGCACTGTCAGATCTCATCTCTTCTGCCCCGTCACTCGGAATTTTTTTTTGCTGTCATACCCACACTCACGTCAAAAATCATGATATCAACGAAACAACGGGGACATAATTGAGGTGTTGGTGGGATTTAATTGGAAATTATTTCTGGGGCAGCTCTACCGGTGGCGGTAGCCAACTCTGACAGGAGCTGCCATGGAAAGATGCAAGTGTTTGCATGGAAGGTCATTGCTGCTTTGGTATTGTGTTTTTTTTGGTAAATAGTCACGAGTTTCAACGCTTATAGGTTTGTTATGCGTTTCTTAGAAAGTGATGTTTTTTTTTCAGTTCGCGTCACTTACACCGTCATGGTGGAGCTGATTCCAACCTGTGCTAGGAACCACTGATTTGGAGGTGATGCTTATGGCGTACTATGCAGGCTAGTTGAGAAATATAAGGTTTAATATTCGGTCATTATTGTCGGTCTATGTGCTCGGATGAAAGTGGTAGACCTATAGGGCCTATAGCTACATCTTATGAAAAGAAGGCCTACATAGTTTAGTGCACTACATATACGAAGCATACTTAGCCCTTAGAAGTAGGTTCAGTCGTAGGCGGATGATACTCCACAAACACCTACACCCTTTCGGAGATGATCTCATTGGCAATCACATTTTCCGACGCAATAAATTTTGATTCAATGGACCCACATCCTCCACTCTTTCACACAAATCTGCTCTAGCTTTGGGTTCAGCCTTCCGCAAAGAAGAAAGACGTGTGACCCTCCTTTTCTTGAATCACGTGATACATCCTCAGATTCCACAATATGGGATCAGTAGATAGGAGGTGGTGATGTTGTTTGTGATGGCGAAGGTAGTGGGGGATGATGCGGTGGTGATGGTGCCATCATGGTGGTGGTCAATGTGATGGTGAGGGTAATTTTACGACCATATAGTCTTGCCTTACATGTTGGAACCCACGATGAACCCTTCTTTTTGGGATGATGGTATGGGAAGGACAACATTCTCGCTATGCCAGAATAGGTAGGCCTACTTGTCTTTCACTTGAAGGGGAGGGATTGACACGGAAAAGACTGGATCTTCGGAAGGGTTCTTAGAATGAGGTTCAGTGTACCATGATTTATTAATTTTACATTTCAGTTTGTCAAATTTTTTGGTATGTTAGGTCTAGCCGATAATAGCCTGTCCATTTGGCTAAAATTCGAGTTTCTCCCTCTTTCCCTTTTGTTCGGAGCAGATGTAGTGTTTCTTCTAATGATTCCGGAGGCTCTACAGATCAAGGTGTACCATTTGTTTAGGCCGAAATCGAACTTTCAGATATGCATGCTAGCCTTTTTCAATCTCATTGACGACTATGGGGCGCCATCTGTTTAATAAAAAGCTGTATTGAAATGACGGGCAGTATTACGTACATGACATCCATATGTGACATTTCATTTGTTTCAACACGATCGCTTCCCTGAGCTACGGATTTGTTTTCGTGTGCTATAGTTTGCCCTTTGATGCGAATACCGGTTCCGCTACCAATTGTCAACAATATTTCTCTCTGCCCAATAAATCTCCAAAATTTTGACCTTGCCTCATAATCTCGCTACCAAGAACTGTCAAAACTTGTTGGTGCTAATCTGAACAGAGCTTTCACATGTCAACTACAAAACCTGCTACTCTGACAGCTTTCACTATGTTCACCACTATGGTAGCTTTAAAGAATCCTTAGTAAACGCTTCGTGTCATTTTCAAGGGAATTTACGAGTATCTGCAACAGAAGCGATGCGGAACGCGGGGGCACGTAATGCCTGTCAGTATCCTAATGATAAGGTCGACAAAAAACAATGAATATAAATACAAGTCAAGGCAAGGAAAGGAAAATAAGGAAAACATGAGAAAAGTTTAATAAGAAGAATTACTATAACAATGTAAAATAAAGAAAAATGAATAAAAATAATGTATCCTGATGTTATTGAAAACCTTTTCACACTTGCGCATTCCAGTGTATCCATTTTCGGTGCATATTTGATATTTTGTAAGTTAGTTAGTTTAAACTATTTTAGAGCTTAGATGGACTTCATCCTTCATAACCGTACTTCAGCGGGCTTGCCCTGAGCCCAGGCAACGAACAACCATCAGAAGGAAGTAAAGTATTTTCACCTTAACAGTGTTCTCCCCAGGTCCAAATTTTGTCCTGGCGCTCGTCTCTGATCTGGTAGATGACATTGATTGCCGTCCTGGGGAGGGGTTAAAGTAAAGGGGTGTACCCCTCCCCTTTGGAAAATATTTGCCCACGTAAGGTGGGCTAGATGCAAAATGGTGCTACACTTCGTGTTACATTTTAATTTAATATATCACCAAGAATTGCTATTTTTTGGAAAGTTTTTTTCATCAATCATAATTCATGACTGTATTTTTTCAATGAAATACTTAATTCTGGGGAGACGGAAAGTGTTCAATTCCTTTGCAACGCTTTAGTATTGAAAGCAATATTTGTTGTCCTTGCGGCCAAGATCTTCGTGTGGGCGGCAGCGTTAAGACTGGGCGCCGACGTAAGCTTTCAGATTTTGTCCGGGGAGGGGGCACGCCCGGACAAAACGGCTAGTGGAGAACACTGCTTAATTAACTCCATGTAAATCCAGGCTAAGCACTGTAAAAAAAAAAAACAGTTTGTGTGGCCGTATACTCGCTTGGAAGGCTTCATGTTACGCCCTTAAACCACTGAGAAGAGACGGAATTATATGTGGGAATTGTAGGGGAAGGGGAAATTTTCTGCCACTTAGAGAATTTTGATTCCCCTCCCACCACATGCATGTAAATCTTGGGATGAGCTTCCATATTAATTGAGACCCCAAATGGTTCTATATCTTAGTCGAAATGAACCAGAAGTCAATTTTTATTCCAATTCAAGGAATTAATTTGGATTTGTGTTGACTTTCATGAAAATCTCCCCAGGAGGCTACACAATTTGGGGTATATTGATCACGGGGATGGCCATTTAGCACTCCCGTAAGTATAGACTGTGACGTTTGATGACACGGAGTCAAACCAGGTTGCTCTTTCCATCTGTTACCTCCCTCCCTTTGAATCGGTCCGCCCATCTCTCAGTCCGTTCACTTTCATCTATGCCTGTCAAAACAACTTCTTGATACCCCAGCAGACGGCTGTCTGCCGACAACAAAGACTTATCACTTCACAACTTATTGAGATTAGCAACGAAGAAGGAATATTTCCACAGCAATAACGGGCCACTGCCCGGGGGAAGAATCGCTGCGTCAGACGACCCAAGCCGGGTAGATCGGCAGGCAAGGTGATCATCTGTGAAGATGTGTTACTTTCTGACTTCGGTTTTAGCAAACAGCGACAGACAGGGGAGGCAAAGTTTTTCTCAATTGGATAATGATTTGAACCTAGCGACCACACAGACACACACGAGAGGTTTGAGGACCACAACAGGTTTGTGCAACAGTACAGAACTTGCAGCGCACAAAAATCATCTGAGGAAAAAAGTTACCCGACGAATCATCGTTGATGCCGTGCGGACTGCGTCGCAACGAACCTCTTGGAGCTCAAATGTTTACAGAAAGAATGCAGTCCCCCAATTTGAAGTAGTGTACCCCGGTACACTAGTTCAGGAATGGCTCCTGTCAATCATGTGACAATATTTTTGTTACTTATTTCCTAAATTTATGCAAAATAGCTTATTGGTTTACCCTCAATATTCAATGATTTTACACAGGAACATTATGAAAATACTTGTTAGAGAAATAAGAGTAGATCTGTATGATTTTAATTTTTTTTTAAACTTGGGGCGACTGCCTTCTCCCTTTAATGTTTACGTCGAGATATAAAATTAACCGAATGGATACTGGCTGTAAGGTTTACATGTGAGATTTCGTAAAATGGGTAGTTTGTCACTATCTGTTGAAAACGAGGATCTATCATGGAAATACTGGCCCAAAGGCAGTGAAAGTGAACAGATGTATTCTCAGTAGACCTAAATGGGATATAGTGTGTGGTGCATTACCTACTTTGGAACTTGCCATAGCAGCATTCTCGTAAACAAGGGGTGGGGAAGGATGGGAACACGGGCGGGTGGGGACACTGTATTAATATTTGTGGGCATACAATTCTTCAGTTCTTCAATTTTATCCCCTGAAGATTTTTTAATCTCGTTCACTGCCATTTATATCATCAACATAAACTGTTCTAAGAAACTTTTTAGTGTAGGTATTTTTTGAGTGTTCGAGTGGTGTCTGTTAACACTGCGTCACTCAGATGGTAACAGGAGGTATCCTTACTTTCTTCGAATCTCAAGAATTGCGGCGAGCTATTGTAACTTTTGTCCAATCAGGGAGGTGTCGTAAGCAGGGAACTTTAAATAACAACGCAGTGTCTTAAGTACGGAGCTTTTAAGGTGTCATGCAGATGTTGAGATATTATGTTAATTTCTCGACCTTTTGTCAGTAAAATATTTAGATATTGACATCCGAGATCTTTTCATCTCAATATTCAAGCATAGATATTGAAATATTACATTATAGGATCTCGATATCATAATATCTTCACTGAAAGATATTGAGATATTGACATCCGAGATCTTTTCATCTCAATATTTTAGCATAAGATATTGAAATATTACCTTACAGGATCTCGATATCTTAATATCTTTACTGAAAGATATTAAGATATTGACATCCGAGATGTTTTAATCTCAATATTTTAGCATAAGATATTGAAATATTACCTTACAGCATCTCAGTATCATAATATCTTCACTGAAAGATATTAAGATCTTGACATCCGAGATCTTTTCATCTCAATATTTTAGCATAAGATATTGAAATATTTCCTTACAGGGTCTCAATATCTTAATATCTTCACTGAACGATATTAAGATATTGACATCTGAGATCTTTTCATCTCAATATTTTAGCTTAAAATTTTGAAATAGGCCTGTGACATTACAGGATCTCAGTACCTTAATATCTTCACTGAAAGATATTAAGATATTGACATCCAACATCTCGTTATTTCAATATTTTATGAAAAATTATTGAAATATTACATTACAGGATCTGCAATGAAAGATATTAAGATATTGACATCCGAGATCTTTTCATCTCAATATTTTAGCGTAAAATATTGAAGTATTACAGTACAGGATCTCAATATCTTAATATCTTTCAGTGGTCCTCCACTGCAGTATATTTTAAATGATACGGTACTGATGCTGCATTGTTTAAGTATAGGCCTAATTATGAACTAGCACTAAATGCAGTGGTTCGGCAGTTCTTTCAACAAATTGCAATGAATGATACAGAACGACTGGTGTAATGAGGCTTTATCACAGCAACACAGGTTCTGTGCGATAAGATATTACAATAAATAAACGCGCTTGAAAGGCTGTCTAGTGCATTTGCGACTTCTGAAAAGTTGATGCGATGAAAGCATACTTCGATGATAGATTGATCCAATTTCGGTGGCTGTGCAAAATGAAGACATTTGCCCGATGGAAAAGACAGACAAAATTTAGTCTTGCTGTCATGGGAATTGGTTATATTTGGTTATTCTGTGTTAATTCTCTCATACACATAAACTTTACAACGACATGACATACCGTAATGAATATATATTTGATTGCTTGTTCGAATTTCTGACACGAGAAGCAGAACGAAATGGGTAGGATAGAATGTCGTACGTCTGCCCATCAGTTTACTATCGTTGTACAAGGCCACAAAAGTTTGGTATTCTGACGAAAGGAAGGACTTATTGAAAAGTGTATATACAGATAAACAGTAAAAGTAGCCTGCGTAGCTGACTTCATAGTTATTCTTTCCCCGATTTAGTAACTCCCTTCACTTGCACTAGTCAAAAGACCCAGTATCTTAATTATAAACGCATATTGTGCAAAATATGTCCTGTCATGAAGTGGTAATGTAAGAGGGTTCCTTCTTCCACTTCTCGCAACCCGTCGTTCCTATAGGGTTTAGGGTTGCTGGACACCCCCACACACGTGGAACTTTCTCCCTCCCCCCATTGGGCATAGCTTAGCTTTACTCATGTGCGTAATCAACTTAAACCAAGATAAAAATCATGCACTGTCGTTCACTCGTACCTGACTTCCCTATAATGTTTAACTTGGCCAACGTACGTAGACACCCACAAAAACAAACACACACACAATTAGGCCATTCATGAACCACTCTGATCATCCAAAGTTTATTTTCCTTGCTCACTGCAACAAACATATGACTCTCATAATCCCTTCCCTTCCCAGTTCAACAAACTCCTTTCAAACACCAAGTTTAAGCTAAGCACAACTTAGAATGTTCCATCAGTACTTGCGTCTAACATACGTGGGCCTTAAAGGGAAAATGCAGTCACCTAATTTGAATTAGTGTACCTTGTCATACTAATTTAGGAATGACTCCCATCAAACATGTGACAATTCTTTCGTTATTTATTAAACAAATGAATTCATATTCCTTGGTAACTCCTTGGTTTACCTTTGGTATTCGATGGTTTTTTTTTTTTTACAGAGAAACATAATGAAAGATACTTGTGAGCAAAATAGGGAAATTTGTAAGAGTTAGCAGATTTTTGAAATTAAACTTGGGGCGACTGCTTTTTCCCTTTAAGTATACCCCACTGCATCATGGTGATATCCATCGTGTCATTGAACATCTGTGTCATATTTGACGTTATCCTGCGTGTGGGCATGTGGTTGTCAACCTATAGCTCACTGTAGACACAAATCAGTCAAAACGGTGTCTGAATCGACTAACCGACTAACGACTCACGATATTTGTCTAGTTTCTGATGATATCTGACCAATTTTACGATAGTGGACTAACAATTGTTATTCAAAAAATAGTCAAAACAATCAGTCCATGAGGCTTAAAATTGGTCAGAAACTAAGTCAATTGGTCAAAAATTAGTCACATGTTATTGATTAACGTGATAAGTCGATTCAGACACCGTTTTGACTAATTTTTGTACAGTGCTGTCTCTAGCCCGTTATAATATAACGTGTGCTATTTTCCTGGGGTTATGTTTAAAGGCAGGGGCTCTCATTTTTTTGACCACGGGCTGCATTTTCTAAAGTTTACGCTTTATCACTGTTGTAGTAGCCAACAGGGGCAAATTCATGATTCGGAGAAAGTATCAAGTAAGTTTTCAAGAACTTTCGACATGTGATGTACCAACCAAGGTGATATTACTCCCATCATATCCATAAAATTGAAAATCATACAACGATTACAAAGGAAGATAATCTTTTCTGCTCTTCAGAGAACTCAACGGACTCAGACCTATATAACGTTGTAATTATCAGATTATTATATATCACTTAACGCAGTTACTCATAAAACAGAAAACATCGCTAAAAATGTACTGATTTAGTATTCTTATGGGTGCCATTCAAAGGAAATGATCTCGTCCTGGACAATTAAAATTTCTGCAACTTAGTTTACTTTTAACTCCTTCAATTATAAATGAAAAAAAAAAAAAGAAAGAAAATTCATTGGTCTACTGCATCTATAAGACAATATACAGTAGCCTGTCTTTTGTGGAATGAATTGGTTTTCTGTATATCAGTATGCGTGATTCCAGTGCTAGAAATGATTGACCGGTCAGAGCGAACGTATTGCATGAATTTATGTCAATCAAAGTGCAGTTATTACATGTGAATAGAGATACCAGTAGGTTTCTAAAAACCTTTGATTTAATGCAACAGCCTCTTTAAGGTTGAAAGAATGTCGTGATCAGCTCCGAATCATCTCGTATGGGCAAGAGACGACGTGACATCGATAAACGAAGGAAAACATGCACCAATATCTACTTTGCATATATGTGTTTTATGGAAAGGTCAATACAGTTTATTTTGAATCTATGCACTGAATGCTATTAAAAAATTCCACCGGTGTCAAATTTCAATCAAGTAAACACTTTACTTGAGCAACAAATACTTTGCTTGCAATCTGTCACAGTTATATGATACTTTATAATCTATAAAGAAATCGCGAAGTAGTTCTACAAGATGAACAACTCCGTCAAACAGAAAAGGACAGGCTACCCCCACGTACTGTTTAAGCTATGGGTAAAGGGTTTTGCACTTCAGTATCGATCACATGAGTAGTATAACAACTTCCTGGTTATATTTTCTGGACTCAGATGTTAAAGACTCTCTAATTTCACCCCAGATAATAAAAAAATTCTCCCTTCCAAGTTTACCTCTAGCCCCTCCTCCAATTTAAATAGCACCTGTCAAGTACACCTACAAGACAAGACCACAGAAGCCTGCACTGAGTTTCAATTCTTCAATGCCATGTCGACACACAACTGTGTGTAAACTTAATTGGGAACACAAGTGATTGTACATGGTGCTATTGTTTGAATGGAAGTCTACCAAAGTGCAGTCACCTGGTCACTAATTGTCATCGACCGAACTTGAACTACCGAATTCAGCAAACCAAAGTTCAACTGAACTTTTCAAACAGTCAAAAGTATTGTCCCTAAGCGGTACGGTAACCACTGATTTAATTGAATAATCAATATGAAAGCATGGAAGTACTCGTAGTACTTCCATGATGAAAGGTGCTGATGAATGTCAACAAAAGCCTTTTCAGATCCACAAAAAGTTATTATGATCTTTATCTGTTTGATGTTTCTTGTTCTACAAACTATACTTGTGTAACTTCCCATTGCAATACCAAGAAAATTTATAAGCAGGTAAACCGCTCGAGCCAGGCTTACATTCCGATGACGTCATAAATATTAGTGAGGAGAGTTTAATTTACATTGTTTGGTCAATAAGCAATAAGTACAATGTACATTCATTTGCCACAGAAAGGTTAAATATGCGGGCAGATGTCACAATTAGTTCATCGACCGTTCTTTGAGGGTAATCGTTGTATAGGGTAATTCTTAATTGTACCTCTTGTGTATACGTCGTTCATCTGGGGGAGGGTCTTCCGTTATGAAATCTTTCCTCTGACATACACCCCTTTGTTTCGGTACCTCTATGTCCCTCCATCTTAAAGGGTACCTAACGTCTAGAATTACAATAGTATATGTTGGAGAGTTTGGTTAAATGAATTTCATTCATCCACTTCCCATTTTCTTAGCTTATTTCATGGCTGAGATGTAAAATGTGGAAATTTATTCCCCTGATTTCAAAATAATCGATTGGCAATAATTCGTGATGTCTTTACAGGCCCGTAGCCAGACGAGGTAGGCTACTGAAAGGGGGGGGTAGCTTTCAGTGGGCGAAAATATCTTCAGGAGGGGAAAATATACTAAAATGCAATTAAGGTAATGGTAAATTTTTCCTGGAGGGGTGGGGAATTTGCCCCTTCCCTCTTGGCTACTTTACAAGTCACAACCCAGTACTTGCTTTCGTTTCCTTTTGAAACGAAAAGTTTTATTTTAATCGGAAATTACTATTTTTTTGCAACAACATGTTATGAGAAGGGGGTTGTACCGTTAAAATCACCGTCTGTGTCACAGTTTTTGCAGTGGCAGTAATGAAAAAAGGCTGATCTTTGTACGTTTGTAGCACAAAAGTGACATCACACAGTGACACAAATTGTTGCGCAATCTATACCATTTTCAAAATTGAGTGAATATTTTAACTTTTTTTTTTATTTCCGCACACAAGTGAAGAAGGGAGTTGAACAAGTGGAATTCATTTGTTCAAGTTTTACAACAAATATTTTTTGAAATTTTAGACTTAAGGTGCCGGTACCGTGCTCTAAGGCAGGGTACGGTTCTCGTGGTATTGGGGCCGAAGGCCACTATTATACTTGAGTTAATACTACGTTATGGTAATGGTAGCAGTCAAAAGTTAGTCGTAGTTTGTTTTCCAATTTTACATTTCGGGTTCTTCGAATCTTCCGCCATATGTCAATTTCATAGTATGTGGTGCCTACATTTGAAAATATGTCCCTGTCTTAGGGGTATGGATAAGAACAACAACCATTTATCTCAATAATTGGGTGTTAAACAGATCAGCTGTAGATCAGATATTCAAGCTATTATATTTGCATGTATGGCGTTTGAACATGGTAGTATTTGCATATTCGAAACACAGATGTGCCCGTTTAATCGGAGAAGCTGGAAAACGTCCTGTTGTAATACAGTTTTGGCATTCATTGGGAAATCTTTGTATTAGTATATATCTAGGCCTTTTAGTTCCCACAAGGAAGTATTTGGAGTAAGGGCCCTACGTCCAATTTGTGGGGGAAGATATTCAGGTTTTTGAACAGTTGGACACTTAGCCCTATTGAGAGTAGGTCGCATTCCTCGTCACACGACTGGTAAGGAGTAAGTTTCTATGGGTTGCACCCTCCTTGACCCACTGGTGATTTTAAAAGGGTCCTGGAAAAGACCGAACGCTCAGCTAAGTTGGCAGTCATTTACAGATATGATGCTCCAAACTGTATTTAAAATATATTGATGTCAATCAGGAACTAGTTAAATTGTTATAGGGACCACGCGGTTAAAACGTGCAGTTGGCAGTCATTTACAGATATGATGCTCCAAACTGTATTTTAAATATATTGATGTCAATCAGAAACTAGTTGAATTGTTACAGGGACCACGCGGTTAAAACGTGCAGTTGGCAGTCATTTACAGATACGATGCTCCAAACTGTATTTTAGATGTATTGATGTCAATCAGGAACTAGTTGAATTGTTATAGGGACCACGCGGTTAAAACGTGATTGCAAGCATGTAGAAGTCTAGCCTATCGCCGGGTAGTATGCAACATACTTACACTTACACAGTATGACAAGTGATTTGCAACCCAATCTCTCACTGATAAATTGCTGTTTAAGAAAGATACTGTTGGCTTTCCCTCAAACTTCAGGTGAAAACCTGAAAGTACCGTATGTATGTATAGGCTACTATACTATAGGTCCACGCAGGTACTTTTTCAAAAGTTCCTTCGGCATTCAGCCGAAGGGAGGAGACCAAAGCGTTACCCCCGAAGAGATCTTGCTGCCCGAAGGAGGTACGTCCTCTCGAAACTGGCAATGCTCGGAGAGTGAACTGACCAACCTCAGACCTTCAAACCTTTACATTATGGATAGTGATGGGCGGCAGGTCCAGCCACGTAGTTTACTCTGTGACAGGATCGTCCTGTATGCAAGGTCGAACATGTTACTTCACTAATAGTTCAGAGACAAGCAAAGAACTAATGCATTACTTGAAGTATGTGGGAAAACCAACCGGGCCTTCGTTTAGCTCTCCAACCCTTATTTTTTTCCTACCAGCCACTTTTCATGTTAAAACTAGTTCATACTTTTAGTGGCAGACAAAATTACCCTTGCTAAATTTAACAGTAAAATTCTGTGTTATTGTTGCCACCTCCAATGAAGTCAACATTTTCATTGACCTGTTGTATTCCCACATTAGGACACATATAGATGTTCCAAATTGCTGTCCATTCAAAACCCTGACAGTTATCATCCAACGGACCAATGAAACCCGGCAACACGGAGGTCTTGTCTTGTCCCTTTCAAAAGTCCTCGTTTGGGCTTCCATAATTACTTGTTCAAATGTTCCATTACAACTGCCTAAGATCTTACCGCCGTCGACTCAATCCGCACAATAACATACTCATTCCTATTCATAGGGCTGTGACGGACAGCTATGGGGCTTGAAAACCTCTTTGTGCCCGTCTGTGATTGACAGAATTCCAATTAGGTTTACCAATTGGAGTTAATGAGCTGCAATAGGACTGTCGGCGGCGTCGCTCAAAGGCCTACCAATTTTACACGGTTAATGGTCTTTGCTGAATTCAATAGACTGGGTGAGGACGGTAAAATCCTGACTGGCTTGTAGACAGCACCAGCAGTTACAATATTGTCATTTGTCAAGAAAACGACCGGTTAAATAAAGAAAAGGATGTCTCGATCACAGACAGGCATGTTGTTGTCGTAGAAGTGATGGTAACTATATCGGTTCTGTGTACGTTGTTGCATTAATCGAGTAAAATACAGCCTCATCATGATGAACCATTTACACATTGTCATATTTACTGATAATACAGTATGTGCGCCACTGATGAAAAAGTAGATGGAAGCGGTGTAATTCTACTAAATCAAGGAAACCAAAGTGGAAACACCGAGACTTTTATAGCGTTCCTACTGGAACTAAGATATTTCCTCTAAAACCCCATTGCCAAAATTCAGAACCACTGGAAGGTTTCTGTGACGGGGAGAAGCTGCAACATTTTGCTCATTTTCTGAGGTGATTTTTGGCTGTTCTTGACAGTTGGTTGTAACTGTTAGCAGAAAAACAAAGAACTGAAAGAGAAATATTTAAAGGTCGGGAGGGGAGGGGATTTAGAGGGGGAGGGGGTGGTGGTACAGCACCCACCCGTTTATACGACGGCAAAATTGTTGGAGTCAAAATACATGATAAGACATACTGACATACTGCTTGGCGGACCGACTTGGAGCGTTAGGCCTACTTGTCATACTTCGAAGATGAAACAATAAGGTAGGCTACGCCTAACATATACCTTTAAAGGGAATATAAGAGTCACTTCAAACCTATTTTGCAACATCCGCCGAATCTTACAAATCTCCTCTTATTTCCTTCATTCTTCTTTCAAGTACCGTACCTTTATAATAATATTTCCTGACACAAATATTGAATGTTAATGGTAAAACAAGGAGTTTCAGCACGAACTTAATTAACACTTTAGGACCAAAATATTGTCATATGATTGGAAACATTATTTGTAGTAGAATTAGGTACCGGGAAATTGGGGCGGCTGCATTTTCCAAACCCTAACTGAAATATTTAAACGTATTGCCCTCGTGGTAGGTCCTATAAAATATTTCAATACCTATAAAAACAGTGATGGAAAGGTACATAATGGTAATAGGCTAGTGAAAATAAGGGTAGCTGAGTAACTTTATTTTATTTAACTTGAAAACAAGATTCTTACATTGCAGAGCAAATTCTGACTCACTGCTTTAGCTCATGAGTAATATTTTCCTCCAAGCTTTTAAAATGTCAAATGATGCAACACTTCATTATAACCCTCATACGGTAATGCATTATCACATGGGCGCACATGACTTTTTTAAGTAAGTGGTTGAGCCGATTTTGCCCGAGATAAATCTTCATTACAATACAAAATTGCCCAATGTTTTCTAAAAATTTGCCCGAGAAATATATCTTTTCCAGGCTCCGGGGTTGCAGCCCTCTAGCGCCCTCCCCGATTCGTGCGTCTATATATATATATATATGTGTGTGTAATATGCTTGGGAAGAAAGTTGTTGCCAGTGTTTAGTGGTGGGACTGAACGGTTTAATAGTGATATAAAAGCTGTTTTCTGTCTGTTCCAATGACTTCAACGATATCAACGGAAAACAGGCCAGCGTGAATGTTCCTACACTGTTCTCTGAAGATCTTCGGTGCACCATGGGTTCTTCGCGGGTCGGTTCTGTGGTTCTTTGCTCCGTCACAGTGGGCCTAGCGGCGGTTGGCTTCTGGTGGACTTGAGGGCCTTGCGCCCCTCCCCGGTCTCCCGCATTCCTTGCTGGTCCGGGCGTGTTGTTGTTGGTTGTGGTTCTGTGCTCTTTCCGATCGCAGGGATTAGTATGTGGTGCCGTGACTCTTATGACTCATGTTTTTCGGCCCTTCGGGACTTCTGAAGCACCTTCGGGTGGAACAGTTAACACGAGTTGCTTTACTTTAGTGTTCTACTGACAGACTGAAGCTCTTTCTTGCAGCGACGGGCTGAACGAAAAAGCTAGTCGTCCGCTCCGCAGGCTAATTACTCCGCAGTTTCTTCCCTTTCAAAAATAGCAGCTGGTGGAGTTTATTAGTGAACAGGGAGGACCAATTATCACACATTGTGGCATAATATAAACAGAAGGCTAGTTATCCCGGATGAGGTTCCTGACCGAAAATGTCACGAACAGCACAGTAATAGAGAGAAGGCCCACGTGCATCAGCGCATGCAGCCGCGCAGACTTGGTTGTTTCCTACGGAGTGGATTCTGCTCCTGCACCTTTAATATTGGGGATGTGAGTGGACAAAGGATAAATACCGTTCAACCTGTAACGTGGTCAAAATTGGCTATTGAAAGGAACTGCAATGGATACAACGATCTGGGAGGTAGGCTAGGCTATGCCCTATGCCAGAATACTGTACACCAATTGTGTGCGCCAACTGGGCCTCTTCCTCCCTATAGCCTGACTGATACTCACTAAAGGTTTCATTTAGTTTTCAACTATAGAGGAAGGATGGAGACGAGCAACCATAAAGACAAAGAGATGTTCTCACTCAATAGTTACAGAGAAAAATTCCCCCATCAAAGATAAAGCCCTAAAAAAATTTCGCAATTGCTGAAATAACTCATTAGATATGCAAAAATATGACACGGATCGCTTTATCTCACATAATGTTTTAACAGTAAGGTTGAGGAACATTAGGATGCGGGCCCGTAGCCAGCTTCACAATTTTAGGAGGCAAGTGTTGTGATTGGGAGGGGGGGGGCAAGTGTTGCGATTGGGGCATAAAAGTTTCCACCACATTAACTATTATGCAGTTTCAATTTTCATCTGGGGGGGGCAGAAATATTTTTCGGGGGCATTGCCCCGAAATGCCCACCGTGGCTACGGGCCCGTTAGGATGACCTACAAATTTCGGGCTTCCCCTGACTGTGATGATGCGTAGGTACTAACAAGTTACAGAAGGTGCATGTTGACATCCTCTGGGCAATAAATAACCTAACATCCAGTTTTCAAGTTTTGCTGTAAGTCTGGCTTAGGAAAGGTTGAATGGGAAAGACTTAACCAGAAAGCCCAAATGCTTAGTGATTCCTTGCCGAAGGGTGGGGGTGCTTTACTACACAGAGGTTCATCCCTCAAATTTATACTTGCTGACTACATCATTTTTTATGATGCATTCACAATTTGACCCCTGCTCACCTCACATGACCTTTGAACCCCACCAATGCTTAAATAGCTGAAAAATACTTAGAAGAGATTTGTCTGTGCTTCCTGTCTTGTAATATGATGTTAACAAAGTTCAGGTGTTGACCTCTGGTGACCTCAAATGAACTTTGGCCTCCACAAATATACTAAGGTTCTTCCCTCTACATGATAATTCTATATACCAAATATGAAAAGTGTCCTTCATTCCTATCCCGAGATATCATGATTTCAAGGTTTTCGGTCTTTGATCTCTGGTGAACTGAAATGACCTTTGACCGCTGTAACTTAATATCTGTTTTTTGTTAAGGTGAAGATATTGTAGGAAGATTTTGCTCGCACTCTCACTATGCCGCATTGTATGAGAGATTTGTTTCACGTCTTGCAACTCCTTTAAATAATAGCTTCTTCCTATTAACATGACAAATCTATATATACCAAATATGAAGTGTCAGTCATTCCTATCTTAAAATATCGTGTTTACAAGCCATTTACAAGGTTTTCGCAGTTTAACCTCTGGTGACCTTTGACCTCCACCAAAAACAATAGGATTTTTCCTTTCAACATGAAAAATTTATATACCAATTATGAAAAGTGTCGGTCATTGCTATCTTGAGATAACGTGTTTACAAGCCAAGCGTCACATACACACATACACACACGCACACAAACCACATCATCATCGCATAGGTTCCTTGCCTGCCTTCGGCAAGGAATAAAAAAGGAGCGGACCACCTGAACCGAAGACTTAAGAAAAGAATTTTCAGAAAAAATATTTAATTTCCACTTCTATTGTCCCTGTAGTTTTTAATTAAAAAAAAACCATTCTGCAAGGCTTCTGTTTTGTGTGTCTACAGATGTCTCAGTAATAATCAACATATACTCGGTGAAGGGTGAGCGAAGATCTCACTAGAAATAGTATTCCATGGTTATCATTGAGTCACTACAAGTCACTGTTTATAACTCCATGATCAGAGAAAATCCTTAATCCAATATTTCAGTTGTTGACCAAATAATCGGAGCGACGAAGGATGTCTGGTTTTTATTCAGCTCATAATGAAACCATCGGAAAAACAACGTAGGTAGTTGTTAGAACCAAAAGTCTTCCATTTGCGTTAGAAACCCGAAGGGAACTT
This sequence comes from Holothuria glaberrima, assembly GCA_009936505.3. Classification (NCBI taxonomy): domain Eukaryota; kingdom Metazoa; phylum Echinodermata; class Holothuroidea; order Aspidochirotida; family Holothuriidae; genus Holothuria; species Holothuria glaberrima. Next base: position 17,426 of record WURT03451049.1, read on the forward strand.
CATTTACATAGACAAGAGGTGTTTGGTTTGATTAAGGCAATTGCATATTTATTAAACAGACCAACACTTTCGCACAGCGCAGCTGCGTACAGTCAATGCAGAGAAACTTGGCACCGTATACCTGGTGCAAGTTTCCGGTACGGTACCGTACATGAAAACCGCGTTTTTTGCCTACTCGAGGACATTTTCAAAGCATGATTAGACCTAGGCTAACGTAGCGGACCCTTTTTGCTCAGCTCCTCAGCTTCCCAAATCACTGACTAAACAAGGAATATGCCGTTCAGCTTGGTCAGTTGGTACCTAGGCAATGTTAAACCATGAAAGTATACTATCTCGGAGCAGTGTTGTAACGAGTCATGAATCGAGTCACTAATTTTCAAAAGGGAAATGACTTGAGCAATTGTATCATAATTTTCCTCATAGAAATAATACAATGACTTGAGCCTCACTCTCACTGACTCGACTTGAGTAACATTGAAAGTAGTAAATGACTCGACCTCGACTGCAAAATTGAGTGACCCGTTACAACTCTGCCTCGGAGTTTTCCATGGTTGGACTTCTGTTGCAACTCCCTGGTAGACAGTTGACCAATGGGCGAAAGTTGTAAGACCGTACTAATATTAACATCATTTTTGAGGCTCTTTGAAAGGGATCTAGGACCAGCGTCGGTAGGCTTTGAGGGGTGCCCAGTGTGGCGGAAGCCAAACAGAGACACTATGCATCATGCTAAAGGTATTCTATTCCAACCAAATTATAATCACAGCCATTGCCTATTTTCCTGCAATGTCAGGTAAACAAAAAAGCTCAGTCACTATGGCTTTGCAAAAACCATTTCTCCTTACTAATGGGCGAGGGAAGTGGGGCTACTGGGGCTCGCAAATGTTGCAAATACGGTAAAGAGATGCTCTAGAATCCGGAGGTGTTGGAATCCCCGAGTTACTTCTTTTAACATCTTTCGGTGTGATATGTATGGACGCAACCATTACTAATTTTTCGCATGATTTCCGTATGCAGGGTGGGATTTTCATAAACACTATATTAGGAAAGCTTTGCATACACGACAAAGTACAGACGGCACGAACTGCCTCTTTATTTTTTGTTGAAATCAGTAAGTTGTAGATTTAGAAGTATGTTTGTTTGCACTGCGCACACCTTATCTGTACGTAACACATAATTACTGTAGATTGATGATAACACAACATTATGACGAGTGTAACTAATGCCTAGTCAAGAGCACCGCAAATTAATTTCAGTGATTGATATAAACGCTGCGTCATGGTATTCTTGTATCATGCACAAATATACCAGGAGATTCGAATCGTTAATAATAGCAGGTTTGCTCTACTTTATCAATGAACTTTTATGTAGGTTCGTTCACCGATTAACGTCTGTTGCCGACGTACCTTTATGACGTTATAGCCTAAACATTAAGCATGATCAACTAGCAACTTGGCAGTGATATTTTACGATCTGGAACGCGGGAAACAACGCCCTCTAATAAAAACAGGTGTGTCGTGCAAACTCAGGACGTTGTCCTTTATGCATCATCTTCAAGTACTGTTCTAAATTCTTTATTTCATGATGTTTTTCATCATCATCTATAGGTGACGTCAATCTAACAATGCATGAAGACATGAACAAGACGGTTGCTTTTTCTGGTTTAACCAGGGAGCTGCTCCCTGGTTTAACTGTGGTAATACCTCCTTTTAGCTCATCATCATAGTCTGATCATTGTCTGCAGCAGTAAAGAATACGCAACAAATACATGTTATGGGCATTGTGCAGGACAGACCTATTTATATGTAGAAAAGATGGCCTAGCAGTACCCTGCGGTGCGGACTCTGCCTGCTCAGCTCCTCTTAAAGGAGCTTCCCAACTACTACAGCTGGTCTGCTATACGTAGGAAAGCCTTGCAGTGGTATGCGATCGCGAACTGCTTGCTATGCTATCAAGAGAATATTTGTGCGGCGCTTATTGAAAAGTCGGATATGATAGTCCTACCAGGGAGCTGCCACTGACAGCTCCCTGGTCCTACTTTTACAGGCTTTCCAACACACGACGGTGTTCAAATTTTTAGCTGCATGTTTCATATAAGTTCCAACAAAAGACAAATGCCAAAACATTTGAAAACATTGGGGTCTATCTATATCATTTGTTCATATATTGTATGGAATTGGTAAGACTCGATTATAGGGATATTCAGCAAAAGTCAACAATTTAGGACATTTAAGTCGGAGAAGTTTGGGACTAATTTTATGGCTCACGAACATTGCGTGTATAAGTACACGGTGCTGCGCTGCATACTCCAAGCTGGAATCTGTGAAACAATGTTATATGATTTGCACGACGACGTTCATGGACAAATGTATGATCGTGTAGACGGGCCTTACCATGCAGCGACTCTACAAAGTAAGGAGAATTTTACTCCTTACATATTCCTCACTTAGTGTTTTTGGTGGACCTGACTGTCAGGCTGCCAGAACACCGCACACAGATTAAAAGCTATAGTTGTGCCAAAAGTGAGAATTGTTAACGCATTAGAACGTCAATCCTTATAGAAATTTATAGCAGTACATGGAATTTTTGAAGGAAAACTGTTTCCCGTTCATTAAACGTAATAATTTACACTATTTACAATATAATGAAATAAGTAAAACAGTTTAATTGAAAACTGATACATAGCCTACATCATAACACTCACATACATGGAGTATGTGGATTTTGTTCAAACATCCATAGTTTCCGATTTCAAGACCGAAGGGCACATATGTGGATTTGAATTTGATGCACATTGTGGGCGTCACTTAACAAATTGGGGAACTTTAGAAAAAGGGCAAAAACAAACTAGATGGGCCATAGTTATGATACGTAGTGGGAGATATTTAGATTAAACATATCCCTTCTAGGCCTAAGTAGAGGAGTGTTCACACTTTCGCCGACTTAAAAACAAGAGCTTACGATACTCACTTTTTAGTTTAATTTCAAAAATAAAAACTTATGCTTTTATTTATTTATTTTATTTATTATTTTTTTGCAGGTATTAGGGATTCTTTTATTCCCAAATAAATTTACTACTTGTGAGTAGGCACAAAGAAAGGGCTAATGAACTCAAAGTGCAATTCAATTAACAGATGCTCGTAGAAGTTTTAGGTTTTAAGCATAAAGCAAATAGGACAGGATTGCTCTATAAAGACAGGCTGAGAACACCGTTGCGTATCTGTCACTCTTTCAAGTGACAGATGAGTATGTGTACGTGCGCCCTCAGTTTCGATTAACCATTTTACTCTGGCAGTTCGAGGTACTCTTCAGCATGATGCCATGTCAAGCTTATTGTTTTGAGAGACTCTTTCTCTGACTGGCACCTTTTGCCTCTAATTGATATATTCTCTCAATGAATTTGCCTTCCAAATTTATACTCCGTCATGGTCGGCTATAGAGACCCCTTGCCCTAAATCTTGATATGAGCTGTGCTGCTGATGGGCGGTGAACTTCAAAGCGGTTTGAATTTGCCAGAAATTTGCGGGACGCCTCCGGCCTGACGGCTCACTCCTCCACGACTTTGACTGTCATTTATTTAGCGACCACCCGTTTGTTGGGAATCAAGACTAATGGACCACCGGAGGGAACTCATGACAGGCTGGTACCATTCCCGTCAAAGGGGCAAATTATTCAGTTTAATCTTGGTACATTCACGCGACGAAAAAAGGGTTTAAAACAGGCCGACATTCAGTCATTGTAAAGCTGTATTTATGAAGTAAACAACATGAAAGTACGAAAGCCGCTATTTTCCATTTGGTAGATTACGAGATTAATCGACTTGTCCGCTATATGGTGAAATACCTATTTTATTTGGTCCCTTTGAAGTTGCTCTTGATATACTTCTTTTAATGAAAGAACCCTTTTGAGTATAGTTTCGATCATCACCGATTAACTTTCATGTTTAGATTCTCGGTCAAAATGTTTTGTTGTGCAACCGACCTCTTGTAATTTGAATGTTTCTCGAAGATAATTATTCTACCTCGAGACACGCTCGGATACAAAGGAGGGACCTTCATATAGAATAAATTATACCGTTATACTTGAAACTGAAAGATCAAAATATGGTGAGAAAAGTCACATTTAGGTGTGAAATATGTAATTCATGTTTTCGTCTCTTAAAAAGTGTTAGATCTCTGCAATAAAGCGGAGATTTGAAAAAAGTGAAAAAAAGTAAAACAGCCGATAAAATGAGACCTATTGATTAATGAAAAGGACTGGAAAAGATCGGGGCAAAGTTATCGACAGATAAGCTCCAGACTTCTACATGTCGAGTTCAAACATGGCGGTAAAGAGTGAGCAATGAGCTTATTGTGCAACATTAGTCTATAAAATTATAAACTGGTAGGGGTAGCAACTCGGCGGGGGAAGTTTATTATGATGTTTCATTCTAAGAATAACTCGATAGTGGTCCGAATTGTTTCATTGAAAGTAGTGCCGTATCATTCTTTGTTTTGACATGGAGTTCGTTGAAGATCCATGGCCCATAAACTACCGTAGCATTTTGCCGCTTGTAGTAGCTTATACATTTTTAAGTTATAGACTTGTTTGAAGTTTTTCTAGTCATGGAATCCTAACAATGGCCGTACGGGCCAGGAGGTTGAGGGCCTCCCCAGATGTCAGAAACCTGACTAAATTGGGCGGATATTTTGTCTCAGTCGGGTGGAAAATTGGACAGTTAAATTCTACACTCCAGACTCTGGAGTCGGGCAAAAATCACCGCCCTCCCTGAAATTGGCCATGGTCCTAGCGATAACCTTCAGTGTGTCCGAGGGTTTCAGAAGCCGATCAATCGAAAACCACAATAATATATATATATATATATATATATATACATATATATATACATACATATATATATATACCTTACATTTACCTTTTCTTGATATCAATATTTGTAGGGACGTCAGCTGTGGTTTAGATACTCCATTAATCACCACCATTTA
>WURT03451159.1:0-22406 GCA_009936505.3 Holothuria glaberrima
CTAACTAACTAACTAACTAATTATACTCACGTTCAAAAAATAGAAAGTTAAGCATTTGTACTAAGTAAGGCAAGAAGTTAAAACCTTAGGCTGCAGCAGCTCAGCCAAGCTGCAGGGTTACAGCCATGCTTTGTTCACATTACAAAAGATGATCTAATACAATATGCTACAGTAATGGGCATTAAAACAAAGGTATGGCTGCAGCTGCTGCAGCTTGGCTGGGGAAGTTACACCTTAACTTCTTTGACATGGTGCCTTAAACTTTCTTCATTATATGACAAAAATCTTGTACTCATATCTCTACTCACAATCCAAATAAACATACTTTAACTCATGACTGAATGCACACCACAAGTCTACCATACATATCAACAGTCTATTACATAGAGACAGCAACAGTCAATTCTTAAATCCCAAGATTTTGATGTAACCCTCAAAGAGGGCACAGAAAACTGAATCTATGGGAAGGCCAGTGATAGCAACTTTGAATACTTCCTTGACATCTTCTTGATTGACGCCACGGCAACAGCAAGAGCATCATGGCTTTTTGCTTCAGTTATGTCACTGAGGAAAAAACAGAAAGTCTCACCATTCCGGGAGGTCCGTACTGAGCTCCATTTGGTGTGACTGTTCTGGGAAAGTACTGGCCCCCTTGAGCAAAATGAGGTCCCATGCTAGGGTGTTTCCCTGCCATGTTAGGAGGGTAGTTGGATGCAGTCATATGGTTCTGTGCAGGATACTGGGTGGATTCAGGCTTGGGCCCCATCTGAGGCGGGATACTGCTGTACTGTTGACCAACTGGGCCCTGAAGAAGTAACAAAGACAGATGAAAGGAGATTACACTACAGCAATAATATTGTGAGTGACTTTGCAAACACTTGGATCCATAACATAATTTGGTAAGTTTGACAAAGTTACCATGAATTTTTTTTGGTTTTATAGATTTTCAAAATAATGACATTCCTAGAATAAATGTTTTCCTTCTTGAAGAGATAAACAAAATGAAACAGTTTACAAAAATTTTTTGATATTTTCAGAATGAGACGATGAAACTGATCTTCAACACTTAGCAACGGCACACTTTACAAAGAATATAGGGGATAAAGCTGATGGATTTGAAATATTTTGAAGAAAAATCACATTAGAAAATAATATTAAAAATAAAGTCTAAACAGTGTTGGAAACATGATCACTCTGTGATATAATAGGGTTACTGGAACCATAAACAAAATTCCAACTTGTTCTGAAAACATTGGATCTTAATCTAAATGTACATGTTGGGCAGCAGGGTAAGGAGAGGATGTGACCCCCAGCAGAACCCCTTGTGGGCTGGGGGTTGTAGAATATGCCCACAGTATTCCCAGCCTGTCATTAGAGGTGACTAAAGGGAAGGACTTTCACCGTATTAGAAACTGTATTTGAACTTTACTTTTTTACCTAGTTGACACTATAAAACATTTGAGTTGGTGTGTCGTTAAATCTCATCTAACCAACTAACCCCCAGCAGAAGATGAGAGCTTGTATAAATGTAAATGCTCTACAATCAACAGTGAATGGAATTTAAGTGTTGTACCGATACCAATATTTCAATTCTCCATAGCAGTCGATCCTGATCTGATACCAATATTTGGGTTAGTTAGTTAGATGAAGTTTAATGGCCCAGTTTCCAACCAATTGTTTCAAGTCGAGCCGGCTTTGGGAAACAAACATTTTGCATACTAAACGATAGGCTACTGGGCACCACCAAGTGTCCTATCATATTTCATTTTTATTATTATTGGAACTTACAGTCAAAATACTTAAATTATGAACCATTTTCATGACTAATGGGACAAAAAATATGTGTCACATAATATCGGCATTTAAGGTCAATTTTACCGATACTGATACAGGACAAACAAGGGGAATATCAGGTCATACCAATATCGAATACTGATAATCTGCTCAATACATTCAAAACCAACTGCACTTGTGTCTTTTCCTACTGTTCTACAACTGAATAACGGTTGTTTACAGAGATTACATAGGAGGGCATACTTAAAGAACATCACAGAACTTGGCAAGTGCAACCGAGACCAATGTATGTTATAGTTGGTATGAAAGGCAATCTCCTACTGAGAACAGGAGACAAGATTCAGATCTAGTGTAAAAGTACCATAACATTTTATTCCTTGACAACATTACTTCTGCTAGTGAATACTTATTCATTGATTGCACTTTTAACTTATCTCCAAAAATGTCTAAAAGACTGAGAATTTAAGCAAGAAATTCTTTGCTGCGCTTGAGAGACTTCATGTGAGGGATTATAAAGCTTGGATGCTTAATTATACAGGAAAAAGGAAAAATCCCCTCTTCAGGGACATTCCACAAAACGTTTTGAACAAATCAGACTTTCCCTGAGGAGTCGCAGAAGTGATATAATGACTGCACAACTCAGATACTTTCATTGGTTGGAAGATGTAGAATGTTGATCACCGTGAATATTACCCTCACTATATAACTAACGGTAACTTTAATGTTTCCTAGAGAAATGGACACAAATAAGACCTTGCATACATGAAGAATAGCATCACATGTTTGACTATTGTCTACATGTGTAAACATACACTGGCTGTGGTCCCAAGCTTTTCCTGACATTCAAATTTGGCATCTTTCAAGAAATAAGTAGGACACATTTAAAGGCAATTTGGTAACATCTTACCTCCACACAGATTGTAACTACGTATGGGAGATATCCCTTTAATTGAGCAGAAACTTACATGGTAAAAAAGTTCACCCATTAGAAAATATTTCATTTTTTTCCCTTTAGAACCATGATATGAAGCCAAAAAAAATTGTTTATGTCTGGATTAAAACCAGGAATAAATGATTTATATGCTTAGAAATTGCTGTACCTGATTAAAACCTTGTTGACTTGGGTGTCCTGGATGGGCTGGGTGGCTGGGATGACTCGGGTGACCAGGATGGCCTGGGTGACCATGGTGACCTGGATGCCCAGGGTAGGGCCTTTTCAGGTAGGATGGTGGTTGTTGAGGTAAGCCTCTGTTCATCATTGGGTGGTTGTATGTGGAAGGATGCCTGGGCATAGGTGTCATCTGGTTCATGGCTGGTGCACCACCTTGGTTTTGGTACTGGACATTGAAACCAGACTGTGGCCTCATCTGCTGTGGACAAGAAAAATAACTCATGTTTTTAACTTAACAAAAACGTTAATAAATGATTTTACACTTTAAACTTCAGTTCTTGGGTACTTAGCATACTGACTTTGTATGATGGTAAATGAAATGAACAAACACAAAACCTTACAAGGCATAAAGCAGTCACTCTAACCCTTTGCTTTTTTTAAAACATCAGCTAAATATTTCAAATGACCTCTTATTTACCTCAGTAGTATCTTTCATAGTGTAACATATTCAAGGTAACCCTTAGGAATTTTCCTGCATAAATTCAATATTTGGTAACGAAAATATTTTTATATGACATAACTGAACCACACAACACAGCAAAGGTAAGTGTGTTAAATCAATCTGGGGCGACTGTGTGAGTACTTTAAATGTTATTTCATAAATGGTACTTTATTTATTCTAAGCAATGGAGCTAAACAAAACCTTGAAAGGAACTCTGTTCTTACTTGGTTAAAGTCATTCATCTGTTGTTGCTGCTCCTCTTGTTCTTTCATGGCAGTGACTGTGGCCGTGGCAGTTGCGGTAGCTGTGGCCGCTGCGGCCGCGACGACAGCGGCAGCCGCGGCTGCAGCAGGTTGCGATCGATTATTGAAGTTATTGGTGGACATTGGTGGCTGTTGGTGGTGGGGTGGCATTCCAGCTCCTCCAGGTCCCATTTGGGGCATTCCCATTGGCCCATGGTATCCACCTCCTGCCGGACTAGTAGAAAACATTTTTATATTAAAATGAAAAATTCATTACACGGCACTTCACAAACAGACTTTCAACTTCTCCCACGCACGAAGGACTTCCAACAGGCTTGGGCATATTACTCTACATCAGAGTAATGACTCCTGGCGGGGGGGGGGGGGGGTCCGTGTAGTGACCCAACTCTCCTTGGAATCACAACTTTCAGGCAATATTCATTGCTGTCCAAAATATGTGCAAAGCTAATGATGTGTAGTTAAAGATTGTGTTCTACTGCAAGTTTTAATGCAATACTACGACACAACTGAATTTTCATCCTAAGTTTTTTCTGCTGTTGACTGCAAACAATCTCCAACATTGACAGTTCAGCATCTCAGGTGTAAAGGAATTCAGCCCAAAATTCAAGAACTGTCAAGACTATGAGAAACTTTCATTTTCCCCACTATTCCAAATGCATTATAGCACTGATGTATCTATCCCATGTGGCAAAACCATTTTCTTTTTTGGGTCGGGTCACCTCAAATTCAGTGAGTTTTCCTTGATTTAACTTTTAGATATTTTTACTATCAATTTCTCTAACATTTTCCTGACAGGAAAATGCTATTTTATTTTCCTCCATTCCCCTTTGTCTCACTCATGGTGCTTGAGATCTTACTGGTTTCTGGCTGGTGATATTTCTCATATTTCCTAGAGTTTTCATATCCCTGACACAATTGAAATGAGTTTTCATATCCCTGACACAATTGAAAATAGAGAATTCATTTTACGTGGGCTTCCTTGATTAGCTGGGAACCTTGACATACACAAACAAGTTTGTACACACAGATTAATGGCAAAACATTTAATTGAGATACCTTTTAAAACCAACCTCATTTGGCATACAATACAAGCAGGTTGTAACACGAAAGGAAACCACACTCGGAAAAAATTAATCTTTAGAACACTTAACCATGCATGTTAGCTCCTTTTATATAACAAAGTCAATACACTATCTCCTCTCAGTGCTAACTTTGATTTAGAACATTTTGACACCTACCTACATGTAAACTGGACAAAGACAAGGGAATTTTGCATATATAATGAGAAAGATGCCATTAAGCTGATAATGATAGGCAAAATAAACTTTATGCCAACAAAACCAGGGAATGAAAATGAAAGTTTGAAATATTCCCTTTCAGATTTCATTTCTCAGTTCGGATGGTTTCTGGGAAAACCACAAAATGGCAATCACATTTAAATGCACACCTGTAGTGATATTATGAGCTATCAAAGATACTTCCTAAAATGAGAATAGCATAGAGTTATTAATTTATGCTATATTTGTGCTGATAACTATGACTGATGTAATAAGTCTTTGCAAGGCTGTGACCAAAGGTGCCAATGGCAAGTTGCTAGTGGTGGGGAAAGCATCCTGAAAGCTGACATGCTTTGTTGTTATTACTAGGTACGAGAGAGCGGAGGGTTACTCTGTCTAAGGGGGATTACAAACAATGCAAAAAAGGCCCAAGGTCAACCTTGTTGCCCTTACAACAATGGGGCAACAATGGAAGCTGCCTTTTTGCCAAAAGCCGCTGGCCGTAATATGCATCAATTTTCACAATACTTGATTAAAATGCTGAGTGCTGATGCGGACTGCTGATGCCAACTGCTGATGCGAGTTCCGTAAAAAGGTAGAATTAACTTACCCATTAGGAGCCCTATATGTCGGCATGACCCTCTCTCTGCTGTATGGTCCCATTCCCTGCATGGCAGGCATATTATACCCTGCTTTGCCCTGGTTGGCAAAAGGATGTTGTTGGCCTTGGAATTGGGCTGGATTCATGTTGTTCATTGGTCCTAGAGAAATTAAAGAAAAGATGTTTTTATCCATTTTATTGGAACCAAGCAACATAGTAGACTTTGAATAACTTGCAAAAATGTTTAAGAAATAAATTCCTGTCTTGATTTTTTCTGAAGGTTGATCATTAACTAAAAACATGAAAGTGGCTCCTCCAAGGCAGTACCTTCCATGCTCAAAGATGGTGAGAAGAAGACTGAGCTAAAGAGCCACACTAACTCTGTCTTTGATGACATCATAACAAGAAATTAGCATTTACAAAAATGAGCAAATGTGATGCCATTTTTACTACTCCAGGTCATTTCATTAGACACAACACAAAGCATGCTCCAAGTATAATATGCAGTGCCAAGTCAGAGCCCAGGGGGCTGCAAGCCTGTCACTGTTTTCATTTGTCATCATAATTTTATTGTGTTCACACTACAAAGTGTGGCCAACAAGGTTGATACTAAAAGATGTTGGGTGCAGTGTGGGTGTGATTTATTTGTAACTCACAAATGTATAAATCCACTTGTGCCTCTTTTTGTTTATTTCCTCCTTCTAGCTGATAATCTTTTAATAAATCTAGCACTGGTATATAAAGGGCACTTTAAGCAATCAACCAGGGGGCATGGTGGCATTATGGCTACCGGGAAAGGTTATTAAGTTACAAGGATTACTGTGGACATTGGAAAGGGCACCATGCAAAAGGCCATGAACATCCTATAACTGTGGGTTATTTGGAGCCCTGTATACCTGGAAAGGGGTACTACATGAGGGATTTTGTACTTAACACCATACAGTCATTTTAAAACTGATAGTAACCACTGCTTTCATGTAAGTGCTCATAGTAACCTGATTGAATACCACAGGTCTACTGTACCTCGTTCACAATATACCTCTTTCACAATAAATTGGTCACACATCTTGACAGCCAATCCACTGCCATGTTTTTAATACAGACTAAGTATACATAGACACAATTGCTTGCACATCTGTCAGACCCTCTTTTATAAATCTTTTCTTCCTAAAAGGATCTTCACAAAAAGGGAACAAAACATACAAGCTCACCATTCTCACACTCCAGGGAATACAAATTAAAGACGGTTTATGTAATACATGGATATCAAACAACGAAACGGTTTGGTAGTTTAACAGAATCACTTCCCATTGGATCTTCCAAATGGTTGGTGGGGACAAAGGCCAGGATATAGGACATCCTGGCAAACAGGTTGCTCTGTTGCAGTTCAAACACCAATCTAGTTTTAACAATAAAGCGACATCTGTGAAGGACACCCGCTCCGCTGCCTGCATGGCTGAAGGTGAATTTAAAATGTCATAGAAATGAGTTGGGCTGAGTGTTTTTTTCCCCCCTTTTAGTTTCAGTTACAAGACATTTTCAAGAGGGAATTTTTTTTTTAACAAGGAACCAAAAAAGTTTGCCATCTACAGTATTTACAAACTACTCAACAGGCACGTACTCAGCATACTCCCCTTCACTGGAATTTTCAGAACTGGTGAGCCAGAGAAGGGGAAGTCCCCATTAGACATTGATACCACTGGCTCATATTATACTGAAATCCGCAAATAATATGAGTGTAAAGTCTCAGTAATTCCAATGTGTTCTGAAAGAAATGAATAAGCTGGAAAATATCATTTCCAAGCCATGTGAAACTTGAGAATCTTTTTAATGCTATTAAGATGTACCCCACTTACGTAAGTTGGCTGCGACAAGGTTTTATGACATATTTTTTGAGGTCTAAACATTTGCCAAGTGCTTGTTCAGCAGTGTCTCAATCTTTTTTACTTGTGGCACTGTCAGGGAAGGAGTGGGGATTGGGGACTGGTAGAAGGTGACAGAGAAAGGGTGGGGACTGGAGACTGGTAGGAGGTGGCATAAAACCATGCTTCCTGGGAAGCTGATTGTAAAGTGTTGTACATTTCAAGTCCAGCAAGATGCTGGCCACTTGCCTCTGTCAAAAGCCTTTCCATTTACAATGGATACTACCCAAATATGCTGAACTTTCAGCTGTTTATAAATCCATAGCAACAAATGGAGAAAGTTCCAGATGTTTTTACATTCTTCTCCCCTCTGTTCTTCACTTTATCTCAGACCGAGTATTAAAGGAACGTATCATAGCAAACATTGGAAAATCATTGTTCCTCTTCAAATGCATCTAGTATGGACTAATCCCTAGACTATGATGACAAGTAACAAATGTTTTCAAACTGATTCCCTCCCTGAATGTCATTTTTCCCTTTAATATATGTAATTCCTTTAAGTCATAGAAGTGTCTTCCATTCATACTTACCTTCAAATTTTTGACCAGGGTTACAAATCCCTCCTTACGACAAAGGTCGTTAACCTACATGCATCTCTGATGAAGAATATCTCGGAATTTGACACCTTCTAATTGAATGAAAACTGAAGGCTCAATCTTACTTAAGCCTAAGCTGCTGTAATATTTATCTAAAGATATTTCTCTGTAACACTAGACTGTTTCCATCTATGTAAACCCACACTGAAAATCCCACACAGGGAAATCCCCACAATTGTTGATTATTGTTGTGTTCAAATACTAACACTGTAATGGCTATTTGTGGGCTGACATTTATTCAGATAATAACAGTTAACAAGCATACTGCTCGCTTCCTATTTCAATGTTTGACACAGTACCAGTTCAAATCAAGACTGTAGGTACTTCAACCATTGTATGCAACACAGGATTCAATCATGGTGATCTTTCTCCATTAATATCCCCAATTAACATACTTGAAGCATTTACTTAACTCATTTGCCATTCTCACTGAATAATGCAAACGGATATAAAATAATCAGTGTAAGTTAGAAAACCAAGGAAGAGACAAAATTATGACGAGACCTACGAAAGATCCTGCAAATAATACTTCTTTTATGAGTTAAGCTACACCGTGTGGCCACAATATGCTAAAAAAAGAACACCATGGCAACACGAAGGACTGAGGACAAGGAATGACGACAGGTCTGTATTTTTCGACGTCTGACTCTCTCCTGACGAGAATATTTAAATGTTTATGAATCCAACCAATCATTCATGTTGCATGCTCACTGCTCTGACAGCTTCTATTAAAATTTGTTCTCTGACGAGATAGTTCCACTTAACTGAACGGAAGGTAAAAACAGACAGAAGGATTATTTTGTTTAAGCTGATAGGGGTGGTATGGTACAGTGTCAGTGTGACTGGTTTTGTCGCTCTACAAAGCTAATTTTACTGATCTGCAATTGTCTCAGAAATTAACTCATGCTTGACTTGGTGCCATCTTAATGGACGCGTACGATCACAATACAAATATCGAGACAAGTTTAATTTATTCTTGTTCTCATTTTGGATATATTACTCCCTTCAAATATTTGACCAGAATTATTTTATGGTCTGCAAGGGCTATTTTCATCATTTTTATTGAAAACAATTTTGTAGAGGATGAGGGATCCCTCTCCTATCACTTTTTCTTAATTAAAGACAACACCTCATTGTCATACTGTTCTCTAAAGACAACTTTGACAATAACTCCTGTCTCTTGATCTGTCAGTGAATGTATGATGACAGCTATATCTCAGTAATTAAAATCACCAAGTCGACCATAAAAATTACTTTCAGAGAACTGGGTGAGAGCAGTTGAACTTTTAGAACCTATACAGAGGTGAAAAATATGACATCTACTTTTTCATATTAATTAGGTGAGTGAATTTTGCCATCCTTTTAACTCAGCAACTGGGTATGTCATACACAAACGAAAATCAGATTCATTATTCAACCTCTGAAAGACGTAAGGATCTTCTTGTCCAGGCACTTAAAATTCTAAATACACTAAGAATTTTTACACAAGCGGTTTGTTTTGGTGGGGTGGGTGATTCTGGCGCAAGTTGCAAACATTCATGTTTTAACTTTGTGAAGAAAAATCCTTGTTAGTAGCAAGGGGAAATTGTTTAAAGGAATTTCCTATTTCCTAACTCTATGACCACCTCCACCCAACATGCCACCCCTTAACGTACACTTGTAGTATTAAAGGTAGGCTGTAGCAACAGTAGTATTACAGAAATTCAATGTTGCAGGGCCCTCTTGCTCCCCCCAAACTTCTGGCACAGGGAAAAAGAACATGGATGAAAACATGACTTCTACAGTATATTTGCCAACTACATCCCCTGTCCAGACCGACTACCAATCCCCCCATCCACACTCCTCTTTCACCCAAGAAAAAGTGGATGAAAAAACATCTTTTTGGTCTATAAGCTAACCCGACCCCCAGTTCATGTTCTAGGGGTTGAATGGCGAAACAAGGGTCCAAGAAAAATAAAAAAAAAAATAGTGGAATATATTAATCTCCTTGACAATTTTTTTTTATATTTGGATCAAACATGATACACATAACACACTTAAGTTTACAGCACAGTAGAGTTACCTCAGAATTGTGTATTGTATATGTACCACAATGACAATTTAATACTCTATAAAATATCACTTGTGAATGTACTTTACTGGTATTGACTTTTTAATTAACAAGCCAACTGGTCTTGATGTATTAAAGTAGGCCTACACCGACTGTTATATAGCCTGAGAGCTACTTTTACAGACCGGGAAGGGAGGTGGGCTCCCTTAATGCAATACTGTGTTTCTGGAAAGGTGAGGCCACACTAATAGCAATAGTTGTACCATATTTAAGTTTACAGGGTGATTGACCATCATTTCATAAAGAAATCCTCACATCAAACCTTCACATTACACAATTGCCCAAAATCATACCTTATTATCAAACCACGAAAAACTGTCTTGTTATAGAGTAACCTCTACTCAGACTAGTGTAAACCTTTCAACCATGTCTTCCAACAGAACTGGATTTTATCTGTTACTTTTGAGACCTTACTTTAGATAATGGAATCAACAAATACCAACTTGAAGACCCCCAAAACCACAGTCGCTGGTAGCAAGTGCATCAAATACATGTTAATTTGTATGTTGTATTGTGATCACTACATCAGCTGAGCCTGACCTCTAGATGACCTTTACCTCAAAGCTTTCTGTCAACAGACCACAAAGCTGGCTGATTTCACTTAGAAGGAGAGTTGGCACACTGTCTGTGACTGTTAAAACAGATTTATGACAGGAAATCTGTGCCCAAACCATCCCTGGTTGAACAATGACATGAAACCTCCACTAAACACGAACAGAAAGACCTTATCAAGGAGACATTAGAACTAAGGACATGAAGCAGCTTGTTGATGTTAGAGTGTCAGAAATAGCTCAGATGTAAAATGTAGGACAACCAAATAGAATGAGGAATTTAAGTAATTTTAAGGCACAATATTTGACACAAAACCTTGATATTCTTTCTTTGTCAGTTCATCTTTACCTAGCTGGAAACGTGTGAAATTTTAGTTTGAACATTTTAATTATAATACAGTTTGTTATTGATTTGTGAATTCTATTGTCTGACATTTGTCAAAATAACCCAGTCTCTTCAATGTCAATGTTGGGTATACTACAGTATGGCTTAGTGGTGCATCATAAGTACTGATGGGTTTAATGTCTTGTGAATGAGAAAAGTCTACAAAATAATTACATTTTTTTATAAGAATGACAGGAAAACAAGCCTTTTGAACTATGAGAGTGGAGTAAAAAATGCTATCTATATACATCAATGCTTAACTTTCCAAATCTTCAGGTATGAGCATTCATTCTTACCTAGTTGTAATCTGGTTGCTATAACAAAATGCACAACTCGGGCATATAATTTTTTTATGCGTGAAAGAGCAGGGTAAAGTGGTTGGGTTGGGCGATGATTGAAAAGGAAGGGAGGGAATGAAGAGAATGTTTCTTTGTGTGATCTTAAATTGTTTCATAGTAAAGTACATTGTCAGGTTCTGTTCCTCAACACTTTTGGTAAGCAATGTTGTCAAACATCATAGGAACAGAAGTAATAGAAAAAAGGCTTATGCTGTCCTGTCACCCTAAAGAGAGGGAGAGGGAAAAAAAAGAATCCATGGATACTTTTGCTACAATACATACCTTGACCAAAGGAGTTACTTTGAACGTGGGTACTGTTGGTGGTCTGGGTGACCCCCCAAACTGTGGCGACGACGCTAAGTGACTGTTGCTGTGATTGCTGCTGTAGACCACCCTGCGGCCATGACACAGTGCCGTCACTGAAACAGGAACCAAAAAACAGGATTTTATTATCACAACTGTTTGCGGGAACACAAAGCGTAGAGACTTCAAATGCAGACAGAAACTCTAGAACAGACTGAACAGACTAAACATTTGTCTGGTCTTCTACCAAAGCAGTGAGCTATTCTACTCTTCTCTGATTTGTCCTGAACTTAATGCAACAGCTTCCCTCCACTCCACATCCCTTACCCTAACTTCCAACCCCTACCCCTTAAAACATATTCATATCAGCTGCCAGTAAAATGAAAAAATATTGTGAAATGATTTTCTACTACTAAGTCTGTCATTCCTAGCTTTGATCTACACTTCAATGTTTGTGTACTGAATATTCGCAGCCTTCAAACAAGGAAGATTAATTCTTTCATATTTTTATTCCCACATTTTATCTATTTATAAGGATTTGCAGAATATTTTACCTCCTCCTACTCAAGGTTTTGGTTAGCGGAGTGAATCATAGTGAAAAAGTTCAGTACATTTCTGATGAGTATACCTACTGTTTGACTTTTATGTGTGGGAGTCTGTGGTGTGTGGGGAGAGGAACTATCCACAAACAGGAAGAATTGCTGGTCAAGCTTAATAAAATACTGGTATAGATCTCTCAACCCACCTACAGTAGGAAACTTTTTGTTTACTGTACATTTGTTAGCAATGCTTCATATTCCCTACATTGCAAAACTGCCTGGCAGAGTAAACTTTGGGCTAAGTTACTATCTCCTGTTTACATACCTAATTTTCCTACTGTACTGGCCTTCCAATTACTGCCTGGCATAAGCTGTTAGCATATGGATGGTGTGGTACATTACCCATCTACCTCTGTTTTGTCCGGTATTAAACAAGATGTGTTTGTGCTGTTTGGTAGGACGAGCAAGATGGAAAGAGGAAGTGAACCCACCACACTGCCCTCTAGAAGTGAGAGGGCGCCATTGCTGTGCTAAAAACTTATGCCAGGCAGTAAGTGCTTGTAAGTAGGGGAATAACTAAATATGCGACAAGGAGGTAACAGGTAAGGAATCAATTAGCCTCAATACTTGATGCTATTTACATTTATAACTCTTTTACGTACAATGCCGTCAATTAATACGTGTTGATATCCCAACTGTAAGGCACCCTTAAGTGATGGTACCCTGTGCTGCTTCCTTCAATTGCTGATACAGAAGATGCAAACAGGATACAAATCAGCATTTTTACTAGTGTGCAGGGTTGCAGTATTCCTGCTCCCGAATCAGATTATGTGGCGAAAAACTAAACATCTACAGGAAATTTCCCCACATGTTTTATGCGTACACCAGACATTCATAGAACACAAATGTATGTGATACATAAATACTGCAGAACTTAAAAAAATTCCACATGAAAATACTGAAAACTGGGATCACCCACTTCTATTGTATGTGCAAATACTGATGTAAGTGTACAGCTATGAATGTAATGAGGGAAAACATAGATCCAAACAGTTCAGTCCCACACACACACTGCATAATTACACCAATATTGCTAGTTAGAAAGCTCATATAGACAACAAATGAAACATTTAAATATAACTAAACATTTAACAATGCAAACACTGGCATGTTTGTACAGATGTTACGAAAGAACGATTGCACTGAATAGTCTAATGATCAGTTATGAACTACAGTACGGTGCTCAAAAGAGCAGCTGTTATAGCATGCATTCTAGATACTAATGATCACAATATGAACATTTCATATGATACAAATCCTTTTACAAATGGAGGCAAAAGCTGCGAACATCCTACACCTGATGCACAATTATTAAGCACAATTAACATTAATATGTTATTTAAAGATTCTGACAGTCAATTCCTCAAAAATTCCCCGGTTTTTGGAATCAATGAGCCCCGATACTTTCTTCCCAATACATATTACATAATAAAGTCACTTTTATTGCCTATACTGTCTGGCAAAGCTACTAGCAGGTTAGGTGATATTCTACCCCATAAAGGGCTTTCCCCACGACCTTTAGTTACATATATTATAGGAGATACAGAAGAGCAAAGCAAACTTGGAAGTTATAGGTCTTTTTTAGGTAAATTTATCTCCAGTTGTCAAAACTCCCTGGGAAAGGAGTCTCCCAGCTCCCCTTTTTTTCCCCCTTCCTCCTTCCCTCAGCTCCCTGGTTTGAAAATCTACAAATCCCAATACTTAAACCTATACCCTCTTATTCCCTTTGATATGGAGGGGGCAATGTAGGTTACTGTAGTATACGATAAATTGACAAGTAAATGGAGATTCTTTATTACCTCGGAGGCACTTGTGAGAAGGCTTTGGGCATAGAATGGTGCATTGAAGACCCTGGAACTCTGGCCCCCTCTAAACTGCGACTTCTCTGATGCCTCAAGAACAAAAGTTTTCCGAGATCTTCACACCACTTGGAGAGCTGGGCTGTAGAAAGAGAGAAAATTGGGTTACAATCAAATGCACTAATAAGGATGGAGGATGGTGGGGAAAGGAGGGGAGGGGGACCAATGAAGGTAGCTTTCTCTCTGAAAGGTAAAGAAGGGCGAAGTAATTAAAGAGTTTTAAAAATGGTGGGCCACAAACCTTCGAACAGGTAAGTCATACTCCTGTTTACAGCATGGAAAGGGAAATGCTAACAGACTTGTACAAATTTTTGCATTAAACTCCACCATGTTATGAAATAATATGGTGTACAAATTTAGCTATTTGTTAAGCTTCTCGCCCCTAACCAATCAATTCATTCATGTGCTGAATTAAAAGGAAATCTTTAACATCTTCACTGTATAGAACTGAGACTAAGTCAAGTAAGTGCCACTTATTACAGTATTACCTTAACATAAAGAACAGATTGTAGCCTTCTCTCATTCTAAATATAGTTGACTTCTAATTGACTTCAATTCCAAAGACAAACTTCCCTCACACAAAGCTTTCTGCTTCCAATTTGCCTTCATTCACAGTGTATCCATACAATTTAAACCACAATGGAAAACATTTCAGATATGCAGGTATAGAGGAGAAGTGCATTTATTTATGACACACCGAAATCCTACCTACTCCACACAGCCTTCCACAACTAACAGGGTGACCTACTCTCTCACCAGGTTGGTTTTCTATGCTGAGTAATTCAATCTTAACTGACTAGTAAAGCAGAGAATTACTATACAGCAGTAACAGCTTTAGACTCTGGAATCTCTGGCTTCAAATAAACACTACTTGGTAGGAAGACTGGATAGGTCAATATACTATACTAGACGATGTTCATCAAATCAGTTCTTTCAATAAGTGAAGCCTAAACACCGTTCTGCACACTTAATTAGACTCTAGGAGGATAATTGTGTGCTTTTATAAGACTACAATTCAAGAGCGTGTTGCCTATATATACACTTTCATTAACAACTTGAATATTTATACTACATAACTGTATGAACAGGTTTTGTGAGCAGAGGTGAAGAATCATTGTTAACCATTCTGTATCTGTATCCACTTGCCTGACTCTCAACTGATTTCTAACAATGCTAAACACAGGGTGTCAGGGACTTGGGAGTAATACAGTTACTAGCTTCAGGTATAGTTATATTAGTTACTGAGTGAACTGTGGTTCTATGTGTTAACTATATACAGTACTTCTTTGGAACTCAAAAATAGATTACAGATACAGGGCAACACCTTGCACATAGTCCCTGAACAGAGACTATCCAGATTCTGTTCCAATATTTTGCCAGTTTTCCCCCCCCCCCCCTCCCCCTATGGGTATATATACTGGCTGTACAAGTTTGTGTCAAACACAGATAACAGAATTCATAACCCATGGACCTACTGTATCAAAACAAAAATAGTAAGAAAGGTTCATACAGTCATGGGGGCACACGATAATTTTTGAAAATTTTCCATTTTGAATTCTTACAAGCTGTTACAGCCATTGCAGGAATTTTCAGCATGAATTGTGGAAGCGCTGACCTACATCTAACTGCAGCTAAATGATGGAAAAGAGCTTGATACTATAACAGGGCTAGACATGAGCTTCAAAAGGCTCCCAGCAAAGCTGAGTCTTATGAGAAAGCACAGACAGAAACAGTCTTGATACCTTTTTTGCCACTGGTGACAGCCATTGTATCAAGCCCTGTTACTGTTTCAGCAGCACAGAATCTCACTGATTCACAGAAATTTTGTAAACTTCATGGAGTTCCGAGTTGTGGGAAAGAGGTTTATCAAGAGAAGTATTTAGGTTCTTTTAAAAAAAAACCAATTTAACTAAGGGAGACAGCTAGTGACTCGTGCTGGATTGGCAGTCAAACTCAATTTACTACATTAAATTTTGGTATCCCCTGATATTCCTTGTTTATGTCCTATAGACCTAAAGGTATTCATAATTTTACCAAAAATACCAAAGAAAAAACCTCCACAAAACTCCCTGGTTCAGGAATCTATGAGCCTGATACTTTCCTCCTATTTACATACAAAACTTTATTTACATATATAAATAGGGGGAAGAAGAGACAATGTAGATTTATAATTTCAACCTCAATTTCTGGCTATGAGTAAACCAGACTGCCGATACTACACCCAAATGATATTTCTTAGCCATGTACGTCTTACATGTCTGACTATATCCCAACATGGTGCCTCATGTTAAAATAAAACAGCACGAAGTGGTAACTGCTAAATAGTCCAGTTAAAACTGTGTACAGTATGCTCTTTTTTCTTAATAGGTACCAGATTGGTATCTACTTGCATGGTACAGCAGGAACCAGCAGAATTTTACACCCATATATCAAGTTTTCAGTTCTGATTTAACTTCCACAGCAGCAAATAAGAAAACTGCCTACTAAAAATCCACTTCCTTTTTATTCTTACACGTTCAAAGCAAAACAGGAAAAATAACACCAACGTTACTTCATGAAGCTACCACCAGATCTTCAATGTTTTCTCCCTGCTCATAAATCATAGTCACTGCAACAAGCATCGTTTCTTTTTTTACATCCTTCGTGACTTCGAGTGAGAACTGATACCACTTAGAATGACAATGTTCCCCATGTAAAAGCATTTCTCGTGTTAAAATTCTTCTCATGCTTAAACACTTATTAATAAACCAGCCAACGTAAAGCCGTGGTATCGCTTACAAATGCACTGGACAATAAAAATAGCAGTCCAACAATTTAGGGCGTGAATAAGTTATGTTGTCAATTAATACTGTCAACGTTCAGTCACTCAGAAGATGGCTAATTCTACTCAACAGCATACTGATTTCCTCATTCTTCATGGTATACACTGCATACATGTAATGAGTACATACTCGTACTCAAGAGTTTGCAAAATTGCCTGTACTCATACTCATGAGAATTAATTTGTACTCATACTCATACTCACAGATTTTGAAAGCTCTTTACAGGGGCTAATGCAAAATTTTGTACTGGTACTTATGAAAATAGACGCATACTGGTAATTGTACTCACAACACAGACACTGCCCTTGTACTCGTACTCATCACATTGTACTCGCACTACAAGTCTGATACACAGCTATTTTACAGGGATTGGAAAAGGGGATGGAAGGGGTGGGGCACTGGGGAAAAAGAGAAATTTAGAAATACTTCATTCTATCCTATCCCTCCAAAATAAAATTTGTGCTGTAGGTCATGAGTTAGTTAGATGAGGTTTACGGCTCAGTTTCTCAGTTTCTAACCAGTTGGTTGGTTTAAGTCAGGCCGGCCACAACCTTTTTTCTAGTTGTGGCTCACTGGCCATGAGAAGAGTGGTCAGTACGCCATGAAACAATGGAATGTTTTTAAATTGAGGGTTGATTTTGTTCCCTCACTCTTTAATTTCTTTCAACACATTGTATCTAACAGCAGTTTGACTTCATAAATGAATACATACGATAAAAATGCAATTTTGAATTATCTGTAATCATCCACTTTCTAAACTATTCCATAAGATAGGAGCATAGCCTATAGCTAGCTAGCTAATGCACATTAAGATTTCCAATGAAACAATGTCAAACATTTATCCTGTAATTCTTTGAAAAATGATAATTCATCACTTTGGCAAAAATATCATGCAAAAATTAACAGCCGTTAATATCACTTTCCTTTTTCACATTATTATGATTTAAATAAATGAAAAATACCCCAAAAAATGTCTGAAACCCATTTTATTTGAAATACATTTTTTTTACACAAGCAAACTACTTGTCAGCCTAGAAAAATTTTAAGATTCAAGTTTTTGTCATCGTAGTAAATCTGAAATTATTTTTTCCAGTTACCGCAGTGCTATTAGTTTTTTGCCAGATAGTTATTGCAGACAATAATGGTACATATGTTAATAGGAGGTATTGATAAAGGAGAAGCAAAATAGACTTGCACCTTAAAAAACTTGGAAACAATTTAACTGTGATCTCTAACAGAAGCTGCTTTTTTACTTTGATTCCTTTTCATTCTTCCTTTGTTTGATTTGATTTTTTACGTTTTTTTATTCTTGTAATAAAGTAGAGACAATTGCTATTCAGAATCTGGGTCAAATCATTCTGAAATTAGGTCTTCCTATTGAAAGAATGAAAGACTGCAAAAAGTGTGAACTACCTGTATGCATGGATGTAGTACTTTTAAAAGCAAAGCAGTTTAACTTGCAAATGAAGCTAATCTTAGAAAGAGGCTAGGTGGAAGGACGCCACAGACTGTTAAATTAGGAAAATTATTGTATGTAGTTCTGCTACTTTAGAATTATAATAAAAGTCAATTACTTTAACTGTGTTAACTGTTAAGTACCATTGTAAATAATGCAATGCAAATGCTGTCTCCCTCAATCTCCATCCAATCCACTGGGAAACAAAATGACCTCACATTGGTAACTATACTTTTGACTATGGGGGGTTTAATTTACAGAACTGTAGCCTATGTATTTCATTCTGTTTTCCTATCAGTCTGTAAATTAAGTACTAAATACAGTAATAAACAGTCATAGTTCCAAAAATAGGATTATTATGTTGGAAAATAATGGGAATTTTTCTTTCAAAAATAATGCTACTTTTCTAGGAATAAGTAACCCATTGCATGATGTTTACCAACAAAGCTTTGTAAGGGCTCCCTTCCCATAGGGAAAGCTTCAAAAACATTACTGTACATGAAGAATGGCAGCATGGACAGTACACCTAAGAAGTATGCAGACGATATAAATTGGTATGTTCCATCCAATACTCATTTGATCATTAGGCCTATATCATCCACTTCTCCAGACATTCACAATTACTGATAACTGTTATATTTTAACTTCCAGCAATGGCTATACACTTTGCTGCATTGAAATGGTAGCATCATAGAACTTGATCTGCAAGAGTACCAAATAAATATTCTGCTTCAGCATCAAGTTATTTGAATCTAAAAATTTCTGACTTAACCATATCACTTTACAGAGCATGGCACAGGAAGTGTTGCTTTTGCTGGCAATAGATTTGTGTATATTGTGAAACATATTTGACCTACCTGTCAAATATGGTATCATATCCTTAAAATCATACTAACAAAACAGCCTGGCTATATTAGAATGCATGGTAGATTACTAGCAGACAGACATGGCTTACAGTGAAACTCCCTGAGACAACTACTAAGTAACAAACAGCCTGTTAGAGGAATTTCTCTTAGCATTAGCTGACTGAGAATGGCAGGGCAATTGAGACATCCAAGGGATGATGTATATGAAAGTAGTCATTGTGAATAGAAACATTCAAAGCATGCAAACACTGTTGCCAATGAACTCTGTGTGAAAGGTCAAAACAAGGTTATGATGCAAGCCAATTCTTCTATACAGTGCTTTATAAGTGCCACCTTGTGATATCTAGTTACAATAACCCAGTGGATACAGAGTGCAACTTTTCCAGCACTGTGGCTGGGGGGGGGGGGAGGAGGTGAGCAAGGGAGGTGGGCATGGAGGGGTACATACCCCTCACTCTTAGAATATAAATTATTCAAACTTAAAGTACAAATGAAATACAAACTGAGGAAAAGAGAATATAAAAACCAAGTACCATATGGTAACTAAGACCCTGTGGTACATGTAAGTAGAATATTCTAGACCCTCCACAATAATGGTGATCCTCCAAGTTGATTCCTCTCTCAGCCCAACCCCATACAAAAGGCAAACTGGTTGCTCTGGCTCGGATCTTCATCCTCATATGTACAGTATACTCTCAACAACAAATAACATGGCAAATTAAAAAAAAAAATCAGACAAAAGTTGATGTATTTTACTCCCTTCTTTCACTCCAAAATGAACTTCATCATAATCTAATGCTTAATTGTATGTCCTACATAGGTATTAATCTCTTCCATAACAGTAATAGTTCAGGCAATTTAAAACTTCCTTACTTTTTCCCTCTTCTCATGTAGCATTTTTCACCACTTCAAGGAAGTCAAACATAACCTTCTCTCCTTGACCTTTCTTCAGATACTGGCAAAAAGTCATAGATAAGGTCACAGTCTTCTGGGGATGAGGTATCTTAATTGCTCCCAGATGGTCCTATTTCACACCCATTTAGATCTGAAGTGTCTCTGATCAGACCTGCATGCTTGTGAAAACTTGATTTCCATAAAGATACAAACGAAATATTTCGCCTTAGTGGCCTTGAATTTTTCTTGACCTACACTGCCATACAAAATTGTAATCAAAAAAGTTTCTATCCTATTCTTTTATAGTCCTGCTTATACTTTCATTGACCATTATTTTCAATAAGATTGAGCAGCCACAGAAGCCAGAAACTTTGATTTCTTGAGGTTTTAATACATTTTTTAAAATATTTGACCTTAAAAACTATCAAAAAGGCCAGGAGATTTGACCAATAAAATTGAATTTGATGTCACAGTCACCCCAATTTGCCTTAGTGAACCCCAGTATTCTAACTCATCAATGACTCTTTTTATCATTTGACACTTTTTTATTTCTTAATTGTTAAATTCATGCAGTGTAAATTCCTTTCTTTACATTTATTATTTAATATTTATGTGCATAAACATCATGAAAGGCATATGAAAGAGTGATAAAAGGGATTTGTTAAATTCAGCTGATGGTTTACAATACATTTGGGGTGACTGCTTATTCTTTTTGAACAGCACTTTTTCTGACAACCAAAGTACCTTGATTCTCTAAAATCACTATCTTTGTCTGAAAACAACAAAAAAGTGAGTCCTACAGTAGTTCAATCACTCCTCTGAATCTTACGTTGACCTTTTAATGGTCAAAAATCATTTATGTAGACAATACAGCCATACAACAGGGCTGGAATGGGATGGGGGGGGGGGTGAGTTGTAGATGGGTGTCAACCTGAAATGGGAAACTCAAGCATGGTCCAATTTTTACGTTTCTTTTTCAGAGGCAATTTTTTAAAAGTTGTGGAAAAAAGCAACCCCCTAAACACTGTACTATCCTAAGGAACTGTTTTGTTTGCTTCTACTGGTGATTACAGTAGTTAGGAGGAAAAAAGGATGATTTTCATAACAGTTGGTATTTTTTGCCTTCCTCAGTGTCTCATGGGCCACTTAAGATACTGCAGGATGTGTCCCCCATTGCCCCCACAGGTTAAAAAACTCCACTATTTGACATTATTCCTGACTAAATGAGTGTGAGATGAACCCACCCTATGTCCTTTATAAAGAGAGAGACTCGCATTAAAATTTAAAGAGTTTTGGTGATTTCATATATAATGGTCCCAAGGATAGGAATAGTGAGAAGGAGGTAAGGGGCATATATGCAACAATACTGCAGGTAAACCAAACTCATCTAACATACGAGGTATACCTCCAACAGCAAAACTGATTGGCTATACATTTGTGACCTCAATTTTGTTTTATGATTTCCCTTTATATACGCCATTGCTTACAATTTAAATTTTTATTTGCTGAGTCAATTGTGATTCATATTTCTCTGCAACTGAGTCCACTCCTTGTTGAATAATCAATAAGGCAAATTTCTGTTAAAAACAAAACAGCCCCAATTTCTCCTGAAATTCGAGGAAATGGCCGTCAGGCTTGTAACTGGAGATTTAGGATGTCAATTAGTGATCACCATTACAAGAACTTACATTACTCCCCAGCTTTGGAAGCTCCAGTATTCTTAATTTCAGTCCGTTTTCTGGAACTATTAAACAGCTCTCATTACGAAAAATGCACACGGAGGAAACAAACCAGGTGCAACCGACTTTCAAAGCTACATGTCGATTGATTGTCAAATAATCTAAAGACAAGAAGTAATGTTAAAAATGTCTGTAAATTTGGTAGCAGCAAGACAGGCAAAATGATAGTTTCCCTAAATAGCACAATTTGATTCACAGACTGTAGGTAGGCCTAAATCTTGTTCTATGAATAAATTTATAATTTTCAAATTGGGCAACATGATGGATAAACTAAGCTACCCATGGAGCAGTACTAATGCCATGTCCACAACCACTATTTGTATACTGCATACATTTTTATGAAATCAATCTACTCTTTAATTACACTTGGTAATTAGTCACAGGTTAAGAGGCACAAACCATTAGAGAAGTATTCTTT
>WURT03451270.1:0-13016 GCA_009936505.3 Holothuria glaberrima
TCATATCAATCATGTGACAATATTTTTGTCACATATTTCTTAAATTTATGCAGAGTAACTCCTTGGTTTACCTTCAATATTCAATGATTTTATCAGGAAACATTACAAAAGATGCTTGAGAAAATTAAGAGAAGATCTGTAAGATTTAGCAAATTTTTGAAAATAAACTTGGAGCCACTGCTTTCTCCCTTTAAGTCTTTTGCAAAATGTGTCAGCATGCTTCAGTCATGTACACCAAAGGCACACCATTCAACTATGTCTTCTGAAATTTTTTGGAAAATGTTAAGCAACACCTAAAGCAGTATTAGTGTGGTTGTTTTTTCATTTAGTTATCATTATCTATCAGTGCAAATTCATCAGTCTGCTCTCCGAAGATACTTATCCTTTCTGCTTCTTTTTTCTCCCCAACCCAAACAACCCCATCACTCCACCACCCCACGACCCCACCACCTTGTGTGTAACAAGTTGTTACCTACAGGCACACAACATGTTTTCCCCTCCAAGTTTTCATCAAGGTTCTGTATGCTCCTCTTGACTATATGTGTTTAAGGTTTGCACAAAAATGCATGTGAGAATAGCCAGAAATTAAACCAGTACATTAGTTATTTCTTATTTTATGTGTTGCTCTAATACAGCCTGTGATACGGGTAAATATGGAAAAATGTGTTCCAAGACATGCAACTGTCCTGAAAAGTCAGACTGTGATCCTGTAGATGGAACTTGTATCTGCCCACCAGGATTAAATCATGATCTTTGTAAATCAGGTTTGTTACTTTTTGTTTTCAAGAACTGTGTTTTCCGTACCTTTCATTTATTGCTTGACCACCTTGCAGCATTATTCCTTATCCTTACAAATCAAAACTCAGCAATAAATGAAATTTTGTGTTCTTGAAAATGTTGAGAATTTTTTCTCTCCCAATAGTTCCAGTTCCTTGTGTCCTGAATATGCTTTCTTTTTGCATGCTACCCTGGCATTAACCCGCTTGCTTTTGTATGTAGACTATTAATTGTTATGTTACACAATGCAGGATTAGTATGTATCTGTCCCTCAGTTATTATGTTATAAGTAGTCACTGTAGGGCTGGGTCAAGACTGGGTCTAACTTTGCAACACAAAAGTTATCAGAAAAACAGCCTTAACTGATGTAAAATCTCCTTAAATAGTGAGTCACATTCTCCTCTTCTGATTCCAAATCTGTATCATCAAAACTCAGTACTGATATCACAACCAGGGCACATCACCAGCTTTGAGCCTTGTAAATTCTTATTTCTAAGAGCTTTATGTGCAAAGTTAGTGGCGCTATGCCAATTTTAGATTGTTAGAGAACCGACCCACTGAAGGGCACATATTACCCATGATTGTTGTGTTAGCAGAGTGGCAGTAGTTGTACAAGATATCAGTCAGTTTTACTGTCACAGTGGCAGTTAATGTGCCGAAGGGGGAAACCATTTTGTATAGCTATAGTTGTTCATCTTTTGCAAATTGTGCCAGTGTGTTTTTATCACTGACACAAAAGGCACACCATTAAGAAATCTTTGTGAATACTTTTTTGTATATGTTGAGAGCTTTGTATTTTGGTGAAAGTACTTCTGCTAAATAAAAGAATACATCAAAATGTTTTATTTCTGATAAAATTTAATTTCAGTGCATGCAATATGTACCTGTCTTTGTTTATCATGGTTCACAACAAAAACAATGATTTGTGTTCAGAGTGAAGTGTTTGATTTTTATTTACAGCTGCTAACATGGAACGGCAGGAAAGTCCACAAGGTTTTGACCCTATGCTTCTTGGAGCAATCGTTGGTGGCCTTTTTCTCATTTTCCTCATCATACTTATCATATTGTTCATCCGTAAGAGACAGAAAGAGGATAAATCTAGCAACCACTCAGTCTTGTGAGTAGACTTTAATCTTATCCAGTACCTCCCAAGTGTTCTTATTTGAATTATGTCTTGGCTGAGAACAAATGAAGACTTTAAGATGACTTGAGTTTAATGTACTATTAATGTATTCATTACTTGACAGAAGAAATCGAGTGTAGAAAGACAATGTCAACAAGATTCATTACGAAAATTTTACCCATACCAAAACGTGGACCTGATACCTCACTTTTCCTGCAGAAATTGCTGTATCGCAACTCCTAACCTGACTTCCTGTTTCACACCTTTGCCTTGTCTCTTTGCTTGTCCAGTCACACTGCAGACTGCATCAGTACTCACTAATCTGCTCGTGTCTATTCTGTGAGAATGAAGCCTTTGTGTAGACCCTACTCAATTTTACATACAAGAGTAACTAGTTGATAAGTTAATCCTCTTAAGGGAAATGAGGGAGGCTGGATGAATAAACTTCAGGTGTGAATAGATAAACAGTTGGCTGACCATTCCGGTAGGGGAGCATTTTTCCTCATGTTAAAGTGATGTAGGGTCACAAAAGATGTGTCAATTTAAATTAGGTTTCAGCCTTGTTGTCCCATAAAAACTGTGAGATTGTGTGGAGAGATAAAAGTGTAAAAAAGTTGTCGGTTGGTCAGTGGGGAACATTTTTGTATGAGAACTTTAAATGAGAAGCAATTTCTCATTGCTAAAAACAAGACTGAAAAGTATATGGCCATCATGGGGAGTGAGCAGGAGGTAGGATGGGAAGTAGAACATTGGAAGGAGAGGAGGAAGAAGTGATTTATAATGGTTAAAATTCTTTAGGAGTGTGCAAGTATTGTGTCCTTACCTTTTAGAAATTAGTTGACACGTCTAGTGGAAAGTACCTGGATAGTATTTACAATTTCATGTTATCAGGTATGCCTCTGGTTACGAGAGCCCTCAAACCATCTTCACCACACCAGCAGAATCCAACGGCACTATACCAAATAATGCAGTCTTGTTTAGAAACCTCCCAGACAAAGATGTGGACAGCTCAGAGTACATGGGTGCTATTAAGATAGACAACTTTGATAGTGAAAAGGGATTTCCCACGAAAGGTGAGTTTGTTTCGTCTTGATGGAAAGAAATGAATACCATATTCCAAGGATTGGGTTGAACTAAAACGTTCTCGAAGGAAATACTTGTCATGGAAAAAATAAGTAATGAATTCAGCTGCATTTGTTAAAACTGAGTAAGATCTCTTGCATCCATTTTAATAGAAGCCATTGGTTGCATATTTATCCTTCTGGTGTGGTTATGTGTGTAGGAAGTTTTCATATTACAGACATGATGCAGTAGACATTGTTAAATTTTATCTGTGTGCCAGAATATGTAAATTTGTGATGTATTTTATCTTTTTGGTGGGGGTGGGATCGGGTTTGGGGTGGGGAGGGGGTTTGGGGGAGGATTTTCGATATTGTATAAAAGTATGTACCACGTCAGGCATGTTTGCCTATGTTATGTGAAATGCCCATGCTATGTTATCAACAAAGATGTTTGTTTATATTACCATGTTGTTTTAAGTTTATGGCAATATTTTGCTTGTGTTTAATCCTTCCAAGTGCTGTTTTTTCTCACAGCTAAAAAATTAAACAGCTACGAAGTTGCATTTCCTTGGAGTAAAGAGGGTAGTGTAGGAGGTGGTGATGTGAATCAATTTGATGGCAGCAGTGTAGATAAATTGAGTAACTTGGAAGACAAAGGAGCTTGTAAGTTTTTAAACCTGTAACAAACTTTCACAGAACTTTCACTGAGAACTCAATCATGTAATTGTATAATTATGGAGCTACTACGAATGGAGTAAAAGTAAAGTCTTTGTTACTTGGTGATATCCTTCAACCCCAATTGTTACCCTTTAATCATATGCTCACCATCTTTGTAAATCCATTTAGAGCTGAACCCTAAATCCTTCAATTTCTTTGACCCCTTATTTCATGCAATCCCTTTGAACTTTTGTCATCTGTTCTCAAAAGCAAGAGCCTAAAGCTTTTCTCAAATGAAAAGAAAAACAAGTAACCTAATTTACTCATCAAAAGATGTAAATAAACTTTTCATAAGACAATGCACAGTTTTTAATTCACAGTGTGTTCAGTAGAACTAGATGTGCAGTCGACAATTACCCCAACAGCTACATAATGTCTGCCAAATAAAGAAAAATGTACAATTATTCCCAACCATACCTCAGATTTCTCATTGACAATATTTTGTGGTCATCAAAACTAAGAGACTTTATACTTTAATTTCCCACCTTTCCAGACCTTCCTGGTAACAACACTTAGCTCAATGTGAAGCTTGATCCTTACACAGTTCTATGAGGTTAACAGCACATTTGCGCATGAGTGCACATTCTTATAAATCTCTTTAGTTGTAACGTAAAAATTACAGCAAATACACCAGTATGGCTGGGATAGGATTAATACTGAAAGGAAAGATCTTGCCTACAATTGTTGCTTACCCTTGGGTAATCATGGATTATAGCCCTTTTTAGCAGCTAATGAGGGTTTTGATCTCTGGAATGTTGTAACTGAGAGAATGAGCTGCTTTTACTCCATTCCTAGTAGCTCCATGGTATAAGGGCTGCTAGCTTATTCTATCTGAAGGCTACTGTCAGATAAAAGTACTTGCCATTGTTCACCTTGTGCACACTGTTGACTCACACTATGAATATGCCCATTGTTGTACTCATCCTTCAGTAGCTGAAGGTTAGAATAATCTATCTCCCCTAATCAAGTGGTTAGAAACACAAATCTTGTGTATCCTCGCAGTTCTGTGTTTTAAATATAGGTTGGAGTAAGTCTTAATGCTTCTTATCATGTTCTGAGGTGGATGTAATTGGATGTTTTTAAATATGCGTAAGTGATTTTTAATTATAATTGTAGTCAAGTGAATAGAAATTACAGTCAGGTCCTGAGATCTCTTACCTTCACTTCTTAGTGTATCAAGTTTGACCTTGGATTATCTGTTGTATCACCAAAAATCAGCTTGTTTGTGAATGACATTAAATTTTAAGACATTACTTGAAAGGGATTGTGTATCAGTGGTTCCATCAATCATTGTAGTAGTTTTGATTGTTTGAAAACAGTCACATCTTAGTACTCATAAATATGAACATTATGTTTGTAAGAGTATAAGGAGGATGTCGTATTTTAGACAGGCCCAAAGCCATGCAAGATACTGAAGGGTGCGAGATAAGTTCTAGGGGGTACAGATATTTTCGGGGGTGAGATGTCTTACACACAAGATTTCATAGTATCAGATTTGCCTTCCTTTTGCAGTTTTTGTTTCCAAACAAGATTCTGATAATCCACCACCCTATCAGTCTGAAGAAAATCTATATGCTGACATAGATGACCTGGACATACACCCAAAGACTGAATATAGCAGTTTCCCAAACAATAAACCTATGTTACCCTCAGGTGAGTCTGACATTGAAAGTATTTGTTCATGTTAAATGTGAAACCTCTAGAACTCATTTTTGCCAGCAAGGTTTTTGTGGCCTGGGGAAGTCATGATATTTTGTGAAAATTATAGAAATCAAGGAAAAGTCATGGATTTTGGTAAGCATACGTCTTTGAAATGCATGTAAAATGTGTCTTCTTTCATAGATTTTTTAAACCCCAAAAATGAGGGTATCAATGGATTTTTCATAACATGGTCCTGTAAAGGTCATTCTTAGTGAAATGTTATTTTCTGTAAGGTGCAGGAACCCTTATGAGACAAGTTTTGGGGCATTATGGGTGAGAATGAATGTATAGAAGTTCTAAACTTGTGCTTTTATCTCTGCATGGCATAGACTTGATCCAGGTTGCAACTATCCCCTGTGTCTAGTGGAATGAATAATTTGCCCTGGAAAGGAAGCCCTCAGCTCTGATTAAGGTGGGTAGGATATGCTTGGAGGGACACCTACGTGGATGTGCCATTAGGGTCCCTGGTTGTCGGTATGACCTTGAAAAACATTTAGAAAAACATTTGCGTTGGGCATATTTATAATATGGGCAGCATTGTTGTGTAATCCACTTGTAGCTTGCAGCCCAAGGTACTCCCCAGGATGTCTCCCATAGTGTAGATCAGAATATGAATGATCTCCAAATGAAATACTTCCTCGTACTGCAATGTAATTTACTGTTCTGTTCTTACTGCTCCCCCTTCCCCCCCCCCCCCTTCATTTTATAATGCTACTGTACCCAATAAGTATCTTTGTCATTAACATAGATTTTTTTTTTTCTGATTTCCTTGACAGATTCTCCCAATCGTCTGCCAAGTATGTATATTAATGTTAGCAACAGAAGATCCCATCCAATACCTGCACCCAGGAAAGATCTGTTGTGATATTGCTATGGTAACCATCTGTACCCGTGGATGGTTAAGTACAAAACGATGGTCAACCATTGTTAGTCAGGGGATGATCTCTGCACCAGGTGTTTGTGATTTCCATGACTACGGTGAATATCTATTCAGCTCAGATGGCTGTTTTAGGCCAACTATGATTCTGCCAAGATTTTCAAATTCAGCTTTTTCATTCATTCCTATTGGTCTCTCACTGCTGATTAATTTGCATATTCATGAGAATCATAGATCTGTGTTTAATACTTTGCAGTTCATGTAGTGTCATTAGCCTGGTGAGCAATTGTAATTGTTCATGAAAAAATAAAACGGTTTACATCCTCTAGGATATCAAGGAGTCTGGCCATCAAACATGCCTTGGGATGAGAAATCAATTTACGTTTTAGTCTATGGAAGGACATCACTTCTTGTGTCTTTTGTAATGGTTTTTTTTTTTTTGTTTTTATCATAGTATTCAGAGTACGTATGTACCGAAGGTATAAAACCAGCTGCATTAATTTGAATTTTGCTTAAAATGAAAAATGTTCTACCATTGTTCAAAAGGGAGGTTATATACCAGTGTGCAGTACTGTATTGTCAACAGATTTGTTAGTTACAAGAGAGAGGGTTAAATTAAATCCTACTTAAAAAAAGTCATCAGTGGTCAGTTTTAGTGTGGATTAGTATCCAGGTAAAACAGAAATATAAAAGAATACTATTAGTCAAGTATAGGATCAGTTATGTTTACAAACAATGATGCCATGGGGTTGTTGGCAGAAGATCATCCAGTGTTTGTAAACTGTTGTGACAATGAAAAATATATGCCCATTTGTCTACTTGCTGGGCACAATGATTCGGATATTAATATACACAGAACCTCTGATGTACACATGCATTCTTGTGCATGCTCTAACTATTTCAGCCTGTGAATGTCCTTGACGTAATCTTGAAAAGACCAATACTAGTTGCAGTTCAAACGAACTAGTCTTAACTGACAACAACAGACCATGTGATGGTGTACAACCTTGTGGATTGTCCTTTAAACTAAGATGTGATAAAACTATGTACAAGCAGTTTTAACAGCAAAGTTGAGAAAATGCCAGGAACAAGTAATCTTCCAAGACTGCATCAATTTTAGGCAAGTCTCACTCATTTAACCTGTGTGTCTTACAGGGTGAGACTGTTCACGCCCTCTGTTAAGAACAGTGGTGAACCGGGGTTCATCCTGAGAAACATGCAGCTTAACTGTGTGATGCTTTCTTAAATCAGCTTTCCTTTTAAAGGAAATTTTGACCATTCCCTTCGTAAAGCAAATATGTAAATCATTAGATAGGTTCTTAAATGGATGGAGACAATCTGAACTGCTATTGCTGGTCTACACATCCATCATTTCTAATGTTATACACCTTCCAGAAACAGCATTCTTCATTCATTCTTTTAACAATAAGATTTATTTTTAATATGCAAGATACCAATTCATTTGTATTTTTTCATTTTTTTTTTCTGTTGCTACAGCAGCAGAAATCGTTTTGTATTTGAATAGTCTTAATGTAAGAGTTGGAAGTGAACATGGCTTTTTATGGCAGCAAATTCCCCTCACGGGTTGGTAATGGGCTGGAATTTTCTAAATCATAGAGATAAAGTCGAAGGGCTTTGGATATTGATGCTGGAAGGTATTTTTGATACAGTGATTTTTTGGGAGTTTTGCAGGGACGGTAGTTGTGCTAAAGTTTGCTCTTAACTAAATGTGCAATTGGAAAGTTTCATTCTTGAGAAAGTTTATTGAATGTCTAGTCAGTAAAGTTATGCAGGTGTCTGTTATATATTTGTGAAATAAAATCACTGGTGGTCTTTCATGTGTTCTTCTGCAGATATCTCAAAACGATTATAATGAAACTTCTTATCGTAAATAAATTTTCTGTTATGTATTTGTCTGCATTGATGTAACAGTATCAAGGTATCTCCAAAGAATTTTTGCAGGATGCTTTATATATTGTCTGGAAGTTATGATCGTTCCTTTTGGATATTAACAAATAGAACTTGGAGGATGGTATGGTGCTGTAGGGTACTTAAGGCAAAGACATAACTCTTATGTTGGTGATCATTTTCAATATCTTATGGTAGTGATTATTTTCAGCTGCAGTGACTTAATATGTATTGCAAATGTTGTAAGCTAATTAATTTAGATCTCAGTGGATTTGTTCCTAAGCAGCAAAAGCATCTGTTCCTAAGCAACAAAGTCTTTCACTTTCACTACTGTGGTGCATTACAAAATCCTTGCGGATTTATCCTGCATTTTTTTTTTTTTTGTATTGTTTTTTCTTTTGTATTGCTTCATCATTACACTTACGGAGAGGTTATATTGTACAGTTTACAAAGGAAAATAGAATTGTAAATACTTATAACATTTTCATGTAAATACATAGTTTGCTTCACTTTCAGTAACCTTTTTTTTTAATAAAATATGCTTGAAAGTTGGGCATTACAAACATATCACTACCACTTATGCAAACTTCTTTTATATTTTGAATTTTGCAAGTTAGTAATGTCATTGTAATATCAACCCATGAAGTTGAACAACGCTAGGATACTGAGGTGATTCTGTAGAATCGTGATCTCATAGTCTTACCCTGCTTGTCTCTACCCATTCACAACCCTGAACCCTATACAGTTATAGTTACAAATGTCTCAATACCAACATCAAAGACAGATTTTCATCACCTTTAGAGTACATTTTTGGTGTAGGGATATCAAAATTCTCAGTCAACTTCAAAAGATGCAGAGTAGCTTACATTCCACACAATACAGAGAGAGTGCTCAGATAGCACATTACAGCCTTGTATGCTCATTGAGACATGGCCTCAAGCACAGAAAAAAAAACTCATTTTTGTTTCTGCATAAGGAGGAAAGTTATACATTAATGGGAGGAGCTACGAATAACTTAGTTGGGAGAATTGGAACTGTCTGGGACTCCGAGAATTGCCCTTTAATATCAAGCATATGTGGTAATTGGGCATAGGAGCCCAATTTGATTTGGGGAGGCTGTAACGACTTGCCCACAAAATGAAACCAAAGTTTTTTGCACGCTCTCCACCCATTGATCATGTTTATGCATGTTATAGGCCTACAAACATGCATCGGTTATTTAATCACAATAATGACATGCTAATTACATTCAATCACTTGCTGCGTTATTAACCTTTCATTTTGGTTATAAATTTTGAGGAGGTCCTTACAGTAATAATGATAATAATCAGTGGGGTGGCCAAAATTTATCTCACAGGGGGACCATGCAGTATGTAGCATGATTGCTGGCCTGGAGGGGTTGTTTAAGGGGAGGGGTGTAAGAAGGGTGAAATCCTCCTCCCCTTTGAAAAATCAGGTGTCCTTACATGCAGTCTGGTGCCACAAATGCTACCTTTGAAGTCAAATTTGTATTAAAAAATATACATATTTTAGGTACTAAAAGAAAATCTACATCGGTGGGAGGGGGGCATGGCCCAATGGCCATGCCCTTAATATGCCACTAATAATAATAAGTTGAACCATTGGTACTGGTGCATTCAAATTAGAACTTTATTTTAATTACGAAGGAAATTTTTTTTTTGAACTATTGATTTCCTTAAGCTACATCATTGCAATTTATTTTTCTTTCAGTAGGTGGCTGAAAAATTGTCATCATATTGCCCGAATTTTTACATTTTTGGTTGTGGGCTGAAGCCCCCCCCCCCCCCACCTATGCATGTGGTTGGATAACTGAGCACAACACGAGGGTGGTAAAAGTACACAACTGAAATATTTGAGACAGATAAAGATCATGTATCATCCTGCTTTATGATGGTATACAGTCCCTTTATTAATTGTAATTATTAGTTTTAGTCAAATCTTCCTTCCCTACCCCTCCCTATAAAAGGGACAAAGAAAAGTTTGTCAACCATGGTTACTTTGACATGTTGTGACATCAGACTAATTTACCAACTTTCTCCTGTGTACAAAAGAAAGATTTTCATATATACTACCCTGGAAACTTGAATGAAGTCTATTTAAGGTTACCATGGGACAGAATAGTTGTGAAGAATTAAGAAATATTGCCAATTCTGTTTTTTATGTATTCCTGAGCAATCTCAAATTAACAATTTCAAATATGAGGCTAGACATATTTGAGGACAAAGGCAGTCACTCAAAAGTTTTGTAAGTAATTTGCTTAATCATGTGTGGTTCTTTGTTATTATGTGACAATCTTGTTAGTAATGAATTGTTAAATTTATGCTTAAATACCTCCTTAGTTTACCTTTGATAACAGACAGAGAGGTTGATGACTGGACAGAGTAAGGGAGGGAGGGAGGGAGGGACAGAAAGAGGGAGGAAGGGAGGGAGTGAAAGATGGATGGACAGGTAGTTTGCCGCTATTTCCTTCATCTTCTACATATATTGTGGATCAACCCAATCATATGGAGCAGGTGATTAGAGAGTTCATCAGTGCAGTGTCTGCCTCCTTTAAGCACCTATGTCCATGACACTGAAACCTGCTGTGCTTAGTCTTGGGCTTGTTTTTGTGATAGAGATGATTTATAAAAGATTCAAACATTTGATTTCATCCAATTTGTCACAGATTATGCAGACTTGCTCAAAATAGTATTCTTAACAGTTAGTACAAATAATTAGAAATGTATTCTTTAGCAAAATCATGAAATGGTAGAATGAGACTAGATTTCACATTGTGCTAAGTATTCTATTTCTCTCTGTCAATATAAACTTTTGGATTTGAGGTTCCAAGGGTTATGTTCTTCATGTCTTGATCATTGGGCTCTTTAAACCTGACCGAACCACCGAACTTGAAGTCTTCCTAAGCTGTGTGAACAAAGATTTTTCCATGCCTTTCCTTGGTAACAAATCATTTTTGTACCCCTTCAGTTATAAACTGTCATCCTTTTCCTTGGTATGAAGTTATTTTTGTACTCCTTTAGTTGTAATCCTATTCATATATGAAATAAAGCTACAGTATGTGAAATTTTGTAATGCAGAAAATGCACTGAAAGGTTATTTAATGAAGCAATTCCAATGAGACTATACTTTAATGTTTCTACTAGCTAATTGATATTGTATTATGTGTATCATCCATACCAGGCTTGTAACAAGTCCTGACTCCAGTCAGGACCATTGCCAGACAAGGTACTGAAGGGGGCAAATGGCCTCTAAGGGGCAAAAAAATTTTTAGGGGGCAACTGAAATGTGTAAAAATGTATTAAGTCAGTGGCAGCTTGAAATTTACTAGGGGTGAAAAAATTTCTCAGTGGGGTTTAACCCCCCCCCCCCCTTGGCTGGGCTACAAGCCTGACTCCAGTACCCTACCTTCCAAGGACTTGTGTATCTTTAAGAGAAGTTTCCCTTCACAAATGACACAGTGACTCATGTTAAGGACTTGCCCAAGTCAACAGATTCGGCAGGAATGACTTGGCTGGAGCTTTAAATAGAATGACTTGTTACAACCCTGGTCACAGATGGGGTTCTGTTGGTCAAATGTTTTTAAGTTTTCCAGAGAGAAAAGAATTGGTGATGAAAAGAATTAGTGTCAAGTATGGTTAGGTTTGTATGTGGAAGGAAGACAGAAAGACAAAGGTTCTCAGGTGATATCTTGTGAATGAATATGCATGAGCTGTAATGTATGCAAGCCCATTATGTAGTTAAAGATGTTAAAGGACTTTGTACAAGTAAAACAAGCGTGTATGCAAATTCTGTTATGATTTGTATTGTTCATTTTCAATTCCACCAACCAATGTAAATTTCCCATGTTATATCTGTATACAGTATATGTATGTAAAATAATCAAGAAGTGTTAAAAATGTTATGTCAGATGCACAGATGGTGTTAGTGAGTGTTTCCACATTCACTTGGAAATAAAGAAATTTACAGCAAAAAAATGTTTTGGTTTGAAAATTTGATTACTTCAATAGTCAGCTTGATTTAAAGAACATATTGCCCTCATGATCCTATGAACAAAGGCAAAGATAGGCAGTGGGTTATCCCTTTTTATGATAATTTCGAAGGAATAATCACAGGTATGTTCAGTGTTGTCCCTAAGCAATTTAGTGATACCTACCTACACACATGTAGCCACCTTTACAGCTGTAGCGTGACCTGCCTTTTACAGCTGAACAACCTGAAGCTTCCTAAAAGGTTACTGCTATTATATTGGTAGGGGTCTTGAAACTTTGCCAAATGTAAAAAGCAAAAGCAATCAATACTGTAGTTTTGACTGCGAAGTGCTGGTGTGCTCTCTTTAGTGTCATTTGGATGTCAGTTAAAAGCATTAATGTCACCAGTTTGTAAAAATCCCAAAGCTTCTAGGCCTAAAGCTGTTCTCATGGTACTGGCACGAGTAAAGTGCCATGCCACAGCCAAAATATCACTAAATAATGGTAATTCCTTAACTCTTAACCAGTTCAAAACTTTGTCAAAGATTGCACCCTTTAGCAGCTAAAATTCTAAGCCACCTTACATATACAAAAATTTCTCAAGGGGGAGGAGTTTTGCCCCCTCCACTTAGACATTACATGCTTTCCTTACACCCAATAGAAATAAGAACAATTCACTACAGTATGTGAAGTTTCAACATCCGATCAGATTGAAACTTTGCCAAAGATAGTACCATTTTGCAACTCTCCCACCTACAATGAACAAAGATTTCATGAAGGGTTCCCTTCCATTAGACCTCTTCTTGGATGGCACCTAAACACACTTGGCAAAAAGGGAAGTGTCCACTTCAGTTGCAAACTAT